>VMDO01009553.1:0-76603 GCA_007922755.1 Pedetes capensis | reverse complement strand
TATACAATATGCCTATGTTATATAAAACCCTATGTGGGTCATTATGAGTTGGAACTAACTTTATAGCACCTAACAAGAACAATAACAATGTTATATATAGGCATATGATATTATTTTACATTTATATATAGGCATATGATATTATTTGTACAATATATACTATGAGAATTACATATATATTATATATATAATTTAATACATGATATATAATATAGTTTTATTACATATATGTTTCTATACTCTACATTTATTGTTGCATTATGGTCATAAATTTTTCTTCATGAAAAGTCAACTTCAAGGTAAAATGGGAAAAATGAAAAATGATACAGAAGAACAGAATGAGTTATTAAAGTAGTAATTATATTCTTATAGTAATTTGGCTAGCCTTTCTGATAAAGGTAAATATTTCCCTTTCTTATTATCTTCCTCTTTTCTTATCTCTTTCTAATTCAAAATGCTTTTTGGTATAGGCTAGGACTTGACCAAAACATATCATCTTGTACCAATGCTAGACAAGATATTTACAAAGAATAATCTTTTCTAGTATTGGATTGTGAAAGCTAGTCCTATTATATTCTTGCTCAAATTTATTTTTATTTGTTTATTTATTTACCTTAAAATAACATGCAATCTTACTCCATGTTATTATAGGGAATTTAATCCATGGCACAAAATGAGAAGAAACTTAGTGGCTATAACATTGAGCTTAAATATAAAAAGACCATATGCATGGCATAGTGTTGGGTAGCAACATATGGTTGCTATGAGTCAGTTCCCACTTGACAGCATCTAAATAAACATTTGTAGGAAATCTAGATGAAATTGCCTTTCATATGGCAAGGCTCTTTGCTTGTTTGGGGAATTATCTTCTCTAAAGAATACTTTATGATCTTAATTGTTGAAAGTACTATGCATGGGAAATTCTTTCCTAAGTGTCATTCCAATAAATTTAATCAATCATTTAAATTTTGTTAATTCCAGGTTTTCAAAGCTCATAATCAATTGTCCTGTTTTTTCTGAGGAGAAATTATATGAAAGATGCTATTCATAAATTATCTCAGAATAGTGGCAAAGATTGTAGCAAAAGTAATCAGATATAACTGGACTAAGTGCTAGGTCTTCTACTTATTAAGTACAGTTTTGGCAAAACTTATCTAATTTCTTTGCATCTTAATTTGTCAAAGTCTACAGAATGACAACAATATTAGAATGTACTTCAGGATTATCCTACAAATTAATGAGGCTGTATGTGTAAAATGCTCACTTTAATGTCTGGGACATAAAGACAGTCTGTCAGTTGTGGTTACTTTTCATTATAGACTTTTTATTGATATTACTATTATTCATTTTGACAGGATATTAAGAAGGAAGTTAAGTAGCTGAATCACGGGTGTGCAAAAGGAAAATGCCTGACCATTTTGCTTAAATGCCTCTGTTTTTTCAGCCAGCATTACCAGTGCACAGGCCTAATGGGTTCCATATTCTAATCAATGTCTAAATCCATCATGAAACAACTCATGCAGATCAAATAAATAGAAACTAGCACAAAATTTTCACTATAATGCATAATCAGGGATGAATGTAACAGTAAGCCTTATTTTTCCCAGAAGTTGTAGCTAAGTTATATTAATCTTCAATTTTTATTTAAACATTTATTAACAGGATTTGAGGATGAAACACTGATAACAGTTTTCTTTACTGTCTGCTGGCTTCCTCAGCACAGCCCCATAATTTGGGGAAAAGTTAAATTATGGTAACAATAACAAGACAATGACGATGACGTTCCTTTCAACTTCCTCTCATCTTTTTTTTTTTCCTTTCTTACTGTGTTATTTGCTTCACTTTTTTTTTTCTTCCAACCTGGGAAAAGAAATGACTTAGCATGGAGCGTTAGAAGCGATTAATGCCTGTCTGGAGAGCATAGTGACACATGAGTACCTCCACTGTAATCCAGGCAGGCATTAATCAGTACCTTAGCACAGCCTGAAGTGACTTTCTATGATAATAAAAATGGAACTTTTCCCCCACATATATGTCAAAAATGTATGCTGCAAGAATTTCCCTGGAAAGAAACAGTTTTTGATGAAAGCATTTTCTTTTTATATGAAATGAAACATTTTCTGATTTGACACACAGCATGTCAGTTCTGGGTGGTTAGGAAAATATACCACTTATTACTCAAAAAAAATGTGTGAAGGTTGTAAATTATACCAAATCCCATTACACAAAAAGAATGCTCTTCTAAGCCAAGTAATACCACCTATATACATAAGGGTTATCAAAAACCCATTAAATTTGACCCTTTTAAGTTTTCCTGCTGAGATTAATTTCCCAACATAACATATCATTTTAAAGAAAACCTTTCTTTCTCAGAAGCTCTAGTTCTCATGAGACCTTTCCACCATTTCCCTGATAGCCAGAGGCCAACCAGCAATCCTTCATGATCTGGTAAGGCATTTCATTTAAATTTATATTGAGAAATTTATAGTCTTATTAAGTTGCCTTCCCCTGGGATTCATTTTGCCATGTTTCATTGGTATGTCATTTTAAATAGGTGCCATTTAAAAGCTTGTCCCATATTTTTATGGGCCACACTACAATTGAGTGAAGTTAAATAGGACTTGAACATTTCCATGTGGATAGCCAACAGAGATATTTTGCAATATTTTGATTTTATATTGCTTATTCATATGTGCTGACTGAAGGTTCTTTGCTTCTTCAATGTATTTGATTCTGAATTGCACACTAATGAAAACAATTGGAAATGATTAATAGCTCTCTCCATACTGGAAAACAACTGTCAGTAACTTAGTCAATTATTATTTTAAGGGTTTTATTTTAATCTAAATATGGTCAACTTGAAATAGTTAAGGGATTTGTTAATTAGTTGGCTAATTTCTGTCTCTTTTCCAAAACCAGATGCTTTAATTGGAAACCTACATTTCCAATAATGATCATATAGAGCACACTTCAACTATAATATTAAGTTTTAAGGACTCAAAATCCACATTCTTGAACAATTCTCTTTTTTTATATTCTCTCAGGAAAAAAGTCAAACTATTTTGGAATATCTATCAAACATGATAAGCTAGGAGTTTGCCTTGGTGAGAGACTTAGAAGCAATTCAAATAGCATTAATTTATAACAAAGTCCCTCAGTATTCATCATTAGCAACAAAACTCCTAGGACATGATGACAACATGAGTGTATTCATTTTCTAGGGTTGCTATAACAAAGTAATACAAAATGAGTGGTTTAAGACAGCAGAGATGTATTAGCGCATATTTCTAGAGCTTAGAAATTCAAAATAAATGTGTTAGAAGGGCCAACCTCTCTCCTATAACTCTAGAGAAGAATCTTTGCCTTTCCATGATTCAGGAGTCAGGAGGTGGCCACCAGCCTTCAGCATTCTATGTCTTGTAGGCCCATGTCTTAAATCTCTTCATCTGTGTTCATATGGCTTTCCTCCATCCTATTTCTGTCTTCAGCTCTTCTTAGTGAGGATACTGGTTAAATTGAATTAGGTCCCACTCTAAAGACAACAACAACAGCTAATGACAGTAGGAGAATGACTTGGTAATTCACTCTCGAGACAATCCACCATTGAAAATGTTGTGAATAGCAGAGAAGCACTGACAGTATTGCTGGATTTGGCACAAGGTTGGGGAGTGTTTTGTTCTGTTGTTTGTAGGCTTGCTATGAGTCAGACCCAACTCGATGGCACCTAACAACAACTAATGACTATATCGTAATTTTATTACATCTGCAAAGATCTTGTTCCCAAATATAGTGATATTCACAGGTATCAAGAGTTAAAACATCAACACATATTTTGGAGGCACACAGTTTAACCCATAATAATGACTATGACTATACCAACCCATAACAATAACAAGAGATACACATACCACTTTTGAATACTTGCGATCAGTACCTGTAATTTTTTGACGTTTTGCAAAATGAGGATTATTAACCCCATTCCATCTGCGAGAAAACTGACTCTCAGGAATGTAAAGTGACTTTTTCAAGAACTTACTGTCAGGAAGTGCAAGATGATTCATTTCAGATTTGTCTGAGTCCGTCTAGTGCTAGAACTGCTCTGTTACCAGAAGCAGGTAGCAGTGTTCTACCAGTTGCTGTTTCTTCATATCACCTCTACACAGTTGTCTTTCTCACAATGGTCTCCAATAAGAGCACACTCTCGAAACTTTTCCAGCAACCAGAGACAGCAGCCTCTATGGTGTAACCGTGCGGGAGTATCCAAGAGTGAACAGACTCATTCAGAGATAGAAATGAATGCCACAATTCACAGGCAATATCTTTCAACAAAATTATTACACATGGCATCTAAGAATGAGATATTCATTTGCTACCCAACAGTTATTGAATCTTCATTGTTGAATATCTTAATATTTCCTTTCATATGCACTCCTGTCATTATAAGTATCTTGTTGAGACATACAGTGACCTCCACTATGCTATATAGATCAATCATAGATGTATTTCCCTAGGTCATAATGTACATTAGGTACTGTGTTAGATATTGAAAATATAAGCTAGAAACAGATTAACCTGATATGATAGTGGTTAAGTATGTAGGCATTAGAGAATAATGATTTAATTTGAAATTTTTAAACTGTCCTTTAATATATACATAAACATGTGGCACAGTTAAAGTGCCTACATCAGAGAGGGGCAAGGATTTAAGAGTAATCCTGCTAAAGCACACTGTGCTGAGAATACAGCATATTCTGAATCATGTCAACTGCTAACCTATTACATTTATTAAACAGAAGAAGAGCAGGTAATATTTATTTCTAGAATCAGCATTTGGAATTGTTTTCTCAAAATGATACTACACAACCTCATAAAAATGCTAAATTCTCAGCTGCTAACATTGCTATAAAAACGACCTAAGGAAGAGCTCAGATCCTGTCACATTCTCTTATCTTAAAATAAGCTCTCAAGTAAATAAAATTAATTATTAATCAGTCAATTAATTAATAATAGCATCTTCCTTTCCTTTAGGTATATCTAACGCAAGATAGAATTTAGAAACAACCTTTCATTATTTCTGTCTTCACGCACATAAATATAGGGCACAGGATACACAAGAAAGTAGGATCCTAAGAACATAATTCTATGTAGGTACTCTCAGTTTTTAAGTTATAAATTAAAGTAAGAATTAAGAGTTACTTGATTTTTATAATTTTCTGAACAAGCGAATGGCCTGACCCCAGCAGATGTATAAAAGTTGGTCATCATTGCCAGGTGCAATGACAAAAGCCTATCATACCAGGTACTCGGGATACTGAAGCAGAAGAATCACAAATTTGAGGCCAGAAAGACCTTGTGCAACTTTTGGAGACCCTGTCTCATAATAAAAACTTTTTTTTAAAAGGGAGGGTCAAGGTGCAGTTTAGTGGCAGAGCAATTGCCTAGCATGTGTGAGCCCGTGGGTTTAGTACTGAAAAAGAAGAAAAGTTATCAGCATAAATTTAATAGCAGAACTAATTTCAGTTGGAATAGTAACTTCAGAAGGACTATTAATTTTCCAAAGAATTTCATTATTTTTTTGTTTGTTTTGCATCCTGGAGGTGGAAACCAGGGCCTCATAACATACTTTGCAAGTGCTCTACCACTGAGCTGCACCCAAGATTCATTTTTTATTTTTTGTCTTGAGACAGGCTCTCTCTAAGTTACCCCCAGCCTGCCTCTAGCCTCAAACTTATGATCCTCCTGCTTCCACCACCCAAGTAGCTGGGATAACATATGTGTACTACTGCGACCAGTGAGTTTGCTATCTTTAATGAGTAACTCTAGTGTTATATCTTGGGAAGAATATAAGAGTACAGCTCAGTGGTTTTGAATGTATATAATATCTAAGGAAGTTGAAGATCATTTGCAACATAAAGAACTATTTATTTGAATTTTGAGAAGGAAAGCAAAGTTCCCCAAAACATATCTGACAGCAATACTTAAAACTATTTGATTAAAATTGAGTGTAAAACAAACACTCAAAGGAAACTTATAAGCTAATAAGGGAGCATATTTATTGAAGTCTTTCTACATATCATGATCCCTGTTAGAGGATTGACATACATAAATGTATTTAGTCTTTACCATAGCTACATAAACAACATCTTAATGTTTTGAATATAAAGGGGAACGAACTGACGTTCAAAGAGTTTAGTAAATTCATAAAATTATTTTGTTTTAAAAGGGTGGAAGTGAGTTACAGATTCTTGTCCATATAAATGCAAAAGCTATTGTTGTTTTCTCCATATGAAGGTGCCATCCTAGACAAAATTCAAGGAATATAAACCATTGTTCTTGTCCTAAAGCCGCTGGTAATGCTCTTTGTGAAACCCACACACAAAAAAAAGTAACTTTAACTTTTCTCTATATTATAATGCTACCATCCTAAAACAATTCATCACCTTCCATATACTATTACAATGGACTGCTAAGTAGTATCTTGAAATCAACTTCATTCTCTTTCAAGGCATTCTTTGTAGAGCAGCCACAGTGATACTTTTAAAAATATGAGTCGGATTGCTACAGTTCCTTGCTTAATCTTGCAATAGTTACTCAGTACTATCTGAATCAAATCATATATTACTATCTTATGCTTCCCTGTCTGATCTCATGCTATACCTCTTACTCAAATAACTTAAGCAGCTCGAACTTTTTCTGATCTGAGTGCTTCTGCACATGTTATTTTAACCTCTTCAAAGCACATTGCAAATAATAACTATGTATCGTCCAGGACTCAGCTTGTTATTTTTGGAAACTAAGTTTTTTACCTGCTATTATATATTCAGCTTGCACCAGTACTGTGGCATCTGACCCTGTCAGATCTAAGAAGCTAAGCAGGATTGGACCTAGTTAGTACTTAGATAGGAGACTGCCTGGGAACACCAGGTGCTGTAGGCTTGGGAGAAGGACCTGGCAACCCACTCCCTCCACACCTCCCCCACCCCCCCAAAAAAAAACACAATCAGCTATTGGAAAACCTATGAATAGCAGAGGATCACTAACAATACTGTCTCACCTATTGTACATAGGATCGCCATGAGTTGGACACTGACTGGATGGCATCTAACAACAACAACAACAAAAAAAAACAATGTTATATATTCAGATCATTATCTTTTACAGGTTATGGAATCCATTCATAGAACATGAGGAAAGAATTGAGATATATACATTTGTTTTTTACTTTCAACTATTATGCAGATATTACAATGAAATACAGGAGATAAATTGTAAACAGAAATAATGTCTTAAAGTAAAATCCTAGAGAAGATATATTGGATTAGGAGAAAGGATGGTATAACAAAGTAGAGAGATCAAAAACATAAATAAGAAAAGTTATGTCAAGAAATAAGAAATAAGAAAACTAGAAGCATGTAGGCCAAGAAATAAAATAATGTTAGAAATAAGAGAAAAACTAAAAATTACAGAAAAACATAAGAACTAAAAAATAATAGTCATTGCTAATCTGGAGACAATAGTGTCATTAATTAGTGAGAAATGCATTTTTTGAAATACAGAATGAGTTTCTGAGAACAGCCTCTTGTAGTGTGCTAAGGGTTAACATTTCAGAAGAAAGTAGAAATAAGGATGAAAGACTATTCTTTTAAGACATTTTTCAATTATTTAAGCATAAGAGATAATTAAGTAGTACATATTAGTTAACTTAATTCAGAGAATTATTTTCAATTTAGTTTAGAGAAGAAGTAGATATGACTTTAATTTTCAGGAAATAAGGGAGCAAAACTAAGAAAAAAAAGAGAAAAGGGGATAGTAATTTTCTAGAGAGAAAAAGAAATAATTGAATCCTGATGTTAGGTGAAAGGAGTGCCTTTAGTATATGGGGAGAAATATCTGATGGAAAAATAAGAGACAAAAAGAGGGAAATGGAAGACAAGTTGGAAGATGCAGGTTAAAATGCTAAAATGGAAAGTCAAGAAGAAATTAAACACAACTGGCCTCAGAGTGGTCTGTCTAGGAATGAAAGAATTCTGAAGATCAGACAATACCCAAGAAGCCAGGGAGCCAATCATGAGTCAGGAAGGTCAAGCAATGATCAGAAGACACTAAATAGGTTTGACAAACGGTAACAAAACCTAAGGATGGAAAGCAAAGTTGATGCCAGTAATTATTGGAACACTGGAAGAAGGTAGATAGGAACTTGGTCTTAGATAAACTGGTACTTCCAGACAGAACACTCAAGAATTAGGAAACATAGCTAGGCGTGGTGGCGCACACCTGTAATCCCAGCGGTTTGGGAGGCAGAGGCAGGAGGATCACAAGTCTGAGACCAGAGGCAGTCTGTGTAATTTAGGGAGACCCTGTCTCAGAAGGTAAAAAAAATGGGCTTAGGGTGCAGCTCAGTGGTCCAGCACTCTTTGTAGACCATGCAAACACGAGGCCCTGGGTTCAACCTCCAGTACAGAAAAAAAAAAAAAAAAAAAAAAAGAATTAGGACACATAGGGTACATTTTCTAAAACTAAGAACAGGGCAAGAATTTATTGACTAGAAATCCCAAGTTAGAATAAAATAAGTAGAAATTCTCATATTTTAGACATCTCATAATCTGAGATATTTCTTATTCTCCCGTTGTAATGGTAAGATTTTATATCATATTGATGAGGGAGAGGAAAGTTATAATTTGTGATAATATGGTTCCATGCGCAAAAACACGTGTGTTTCAGAAGAAGAGATCAACGGGCTTATTATGCTGAACAATGGTGTAGATGTGATTGGTTCTAAATACAAAAGGTATGTTGTTGTTGTTGTTAGGTGCCATGGAGTCGAGTCCAACTCATAGTGACCCTATGTACAGGAGATTGAAACAGTTCCCGATTCTGTGCCAGTCAAACGGTCTTATTTATGTTTAAGCCCATTGTTGCAGACACTGTGTCAATCCATCTGGTGGAGGGTTTTCCTCTTTTGCGTTGACCTGCCACACTCCCAAACATGATGTCCTTCTCCAGGGATTGATCTCTCCTGACTACATGTCCGAAATATGTAAGATGCACTCTGGCCATTCTTGCTTCCAAGGAGCATTCTGGTTGCACTTCTTCTAGGACAGATTTGTTGGTTCTTTTGGCAGGCCATGGTATATTCATCGACGTCTCCAGCACCACAATTCAAAAGCATCAATTCTTTTTCTCTCTCTCTTGTTCAATGTCCAGCTTTCATCACCATATGATGCCACTGAAAGTACCATGGCATGAGTCAGATGCACCTTCATCTTTCAATGTGACATCTTTGCTTTTCAATACTCCAAAGAGATCTTTTGCCACAGTTTTTCCTAGAGCAATGCGTCTTTTGATTTCTTGACTGTTGCTTTCACGGGTATTGATTTTAGAGCCAAGCAAAGCAAAATCTTGGACAACCTCAATCTTTTCTCCATTTATTGTGAAGTTGTGTGCTGACCCAGTCATAAGGATTTTTGTTTTGTTGATGTTTACTCATAACCCATATTGAAAGCTGTGGTCTTTGATCTTCATCAGTAAATGTTTTAAATCTTCTTCACTTGCAGCAAGCAGAGTTGTGTCATCTGTATAACGCAAGTTGTTGATGAGTCTTCCTCCAATCTTGATGCTGCGTTCTTCCTCATAAAGTCCAGCTTCTCGGATTATTTGCTCAGCGTATAAATTAAAGAGATAGGGTGAAAGTATGCAGCCCAGATGCACACCTTTCTCAACTTTAAACCACTCAGTGTGTCCTTGTTCTATTCGAACAACTGCCTCCTGGCTCATGTACAGATTTTTCATGAGCACAATTAGGTGTTCTGGAATTCCCATTTTCCGGAGTGTTATCCATAATTTGTTATGATCCACACAATCAAATGCTTTTGCATAGTCAATAAAACATAGATAGACATCTTTTTGATATTCTCTGCTTTCAGCTAATATCCACCTGCCATCAGCAATGATGTCCCTGGTTCCCCGCCCTCTTCTGAATCCCGCTTGCTTCTCCGGTAATTCCCTGTCTTTATACTGCTGCAGTCACTTCTGAATGATCTTTTGTAGAATTTTGCTGGTGTTTGGTATGAATGATATTGTCCGATAGTTTACACATTCAGTTGGATCCCCTTTTTTGGGAATAGGCACAAATATGGATCTCTTCTAGTCAGTTGGCCAAGTAGCTGTTTTCCAAATCTGTTGGCATGAACATGTGAACACCTCCAGTGCTGCATCTGTTTGTTGAAACATCTCTATTTGTATCCCATCAATTCCTGGAGTCTTGTGTTTTGCCAGTTCTTTCAAGAGAGCTTCCACTTCGTCCTTCAACACTATTGGTTCCTCTTTGTATGCAACCTCTCGGAATGGTTGGTCATCTACCAATTCTTTCTTATATAATGACTCTGTGTATTCTTCCCATCTTCTTTTGATGTTTCCTGCATCAGTTAATATTTTCCCTGTAGAATCTTTCACTACTCCCACTCCAGACTTGAATTTTTTCTTCACTTCCTTAAGTCTGAGAAACACAGAGTGTGTTCTTCCCTTTTGGTTTTCTGCCTCCAGCTCCTTGCACATGTCATTATAATATTTGTTTTTGTCTTGTCGAGCTGCCTTCTGAAATCTTCTGTTTAGTTCCTTAACTTCATCATGTCTTCCTTTTGCTTTAGCTGCTCCATGTTCGAGGGCATGATCCAGTGTCTCTTCTGATATGCAATTTGGTCTTTTCTTTTTTTCTTGTCTTTTTAAGAACTTTCTGCTTCATTCTTGAATGATATCTTTTATGGCATGCCACAATTCTTCTGGTCTCCTGTCATTTGTGTCTAATGCATTAAACCTATTTTTGAGGTGGTCTCTGAACTCAGGTGGGATATGCTTAAGGTTATACCGTGGCTCTCGTATACTTGTTCTCATTTTCTTCAGCTTCAGTTTGAACTTGCATATGAGAAGTTGATGTTCTGATCCACAGTCAGCACCTGGTCTTGTTTTGACATTTTGTACAGAGCTTTTCCATCGTCTCTTGCCACATATGTAGTCAATTTGATTCTTGTATGTTTCATCTGGTGAAGTCCATGTGTATAGTCTCCGTTTATGATGTTGAAAAAATGTATTTGCAATGAAAATGTCATTGGTCTGACAAAATTCTATCATGAGATCTCCAGCTTCATTTCTGTCACCAAGACCATATTTTCCAACTACTGAGCCTTCTTGTTTGTTTCCAACCTTTGCATTCCAGTCACCAGTGATTATCAGTATGTCTTGATTGCATTTGTGATCTATTTCAGATTGCAGAAGCTGATAAAAGTCTTGCCTTTCTTCATTTGTGTCCTTAGTGGTGGGTGCATAAATTTGGATAATAGTCATATTAACTGGCCTTCCTTGCAGGCATATGGATATTATTCTATCACTGACAACATTGTATTTCATGACAGATCTTGAAATGTCTTTTTTGATAATGAATGTAACCCCATTTCTCTTTAGTTTATCATTCCCAGCATAGTAGACCATATGATTTTCTGACTCAAAATAGCCTATGCCGGTCCATTCTAGCTCACTGATGCCTAGAATGTTAATGTTTATGTGCTCCATTTCTCTTTTAACAATTTCTAATTTGCCTAGATTCATACCATGTATGTTCCATGTTCCAATTATCAATGGATGTTTACAGTTGTTTCTCTTCATTTTGAGTCATGCCACATCAGGAAATTGAGCACCCTGGGGTTTTACTCCATTTCCATCATCATGGTAGACTCTACTTGGAGGAGGCAACTCTTCCCCAGTAGTCTTTTGAGTGCCTTCCAACCTGGGGTCCTCAGTTTCTGGCACTATTTCTGACAGTGTTTCTTTGCTATCCATAGGGTTTTGAATGGCTAGTTGTTTCGGGAGTGGCTCGCCAGTTCCTACTCCCTAGTCTGTGTTAGTCTGGAAGCTCAGCTGAAAACCTGTCCACCATGGGTAACGTTGCTCATGTCCGAGGTTACAGTGGCAGAGCTCTCAGCCTCATCACAACACGCAAGCCCCCAGAGTGTGGCAAACTGACGGATGTGTGGGGACTACAAAAGGTATAGTTTTGTGAAATTCCGTAGCAAAAATCAGCAGCTTAACAGAGCAGAGAAAGAAGAGGGTGGCATGTTCTCAAGTGTGATCATTCCTTAGGGAGCATGGGACAATCTGACATGGCTGTGTAGAGATAATTTGTTGATTATAACATCATTGAGAAGGCTAAGCATAGGGACTTCTTGGTATGATTACAAACAAATGAGAAAAAAAGAAAACAATTTATTCACTGGCCTGGAAATATTGAGTTTTTAGAGTGAGCATAAATTTTTTGTGACTGGAGTAATTCATAAAGTAAAAAAGAGAAAGATCAAAGGAGGAAATATGTCAAAAATAAGATTTAAAAAATCAAAGATCTTGATGTAGATAATCTCTTAGAAATAATTCATCCCAACACCATTCCTTCGTTCTATCAAGTATCAAACAAATTTACCTCTACTATTAAATATACAGCATCCTTACAAATGCTAGATACAGAGAAATGTGCAGAATGTGTGTGTAACCATGAAGGTTAAATTATAATGCAGAGAGACATATAATTAAAAATAACAAGTAAGCATAGACTTCATATGATGATAAGAATATGGAGAAAAACACTGCTGACTGACAGTTACCAAATCACTGGAGTGGAGATTGTTATTTTATTTTGAGTGAACCAAGATGGCCTTGATGGAATAGTGGTAATTACCACTAGGAATAACCTGCAAAGAGAGAAGCATAAACTACTCCAGAGAAGAATTTCAGAAACAGGGAAAAGTAAATTCAAAGGCTTTGAGGCAGGACCTTTCTTGGTGTGTTCTAGCAACTTGTGTAAGTCATCCAGAAGACCAGAGGAGGGAGAGACTTTGAGAGACAAGAAGACCATATCACACCTGGCTGTGCCAGTTACTTAAGAATAGTGCTGATTGCCCAGTAGAATTTCTTTACATTGCAGAGTTTTGAGAGGTGGATTCCATAATCTTTCATTTTAGAGTCACAATTCCCTTTATAAGAAAAAAAGATATGAGAATAGAAATAATTAAGAAGCCTATAGTAATCTAGGTGAAACATATTGCTTTGGGTCTTGATAGCTATGGTGAAAAGCCAGACATAATTTGAAGCTTCAGCTAAAAAGATTTGCTGATAAATTTTCTGTACAGTTTGTAAGGAAGGGTAGTTGAGTAAAACCAGATTTTGAGTGAGCATTTGAAGGAATTCAATATACATGTGCCAAGTCTTTCAAAATTAAAACTCTAGTCCCAGGTTTAATTTTGAGGGTTCCTTGCAGATTAGTAACTTTCATATTTAATTACCATCATTTCAGTTAAATTTCGGGAAGGAATATAATAAATAAGCTTGTTCAGTTTTCTTTGTTTAATGAAAGTTTCATCAATTTGTTTTCTACATACGCTGTACTTAACTTTTAGTCAAATTATTTAATTAACCCTATCTAAATATATTATAGAATGCTGTTAATTTTTCTGCAAGTCATACTTTTAAAATATATTGCCCAGTTTTACTTTGCTTAAGGTTTTATCTGTAAGGTAGTTTGGAGAGAAAGGAGTTACAGAAAAAAAGAACAATACAATAAATAAATAAGATATTTTGAAAAGGATAGAGGACTCAGTTTTCTGCATGGGAAAATAAGGATACATTAATGTTTTCACTATCTCACCTACAATTGATATGGCGATATTTATATAAAATAAGAGAATACAAGGAAACTGCAATTCAAACTATGTGATCTACAATGATGAATGACTATGTTTGCTCTAGTACTTCAGGGATGGATTAAGCTATTGAAAAAGCACTCAGCATTGGCTAAAGAATGGTAATATATGTGAAATGTTACAGTTAATGTATCA
Organism: Pedetes capensis; assembly: GCA_007922755.1. Taxonomy (NCBI): domain Eukaryota; kingdom Metazoa; phylum Chordata; class Mammalia; order Rodentia; family Pedetidae; genus Pedetes; species Pedetes capensis. Next base: position 62,726 of record VMDO01009553.1, on the reverse strand, counting down.
TTAAATAATTTGCTGCAACTGATTTATAGTTGCAATATACTACAGTGTGTCAAAATAGTACAAAATTACAAATTGAATAAAAAATACGCTCTTGAAACTTTTGTTATAAGCAGTCTTTTGAGTTTTAGCTTAGCATTTATGTGAGCACTGGAAGCATCCTATTTTTCCCTTAATAATATCCACAGTCTAAAGGCTTTCGACTAGTGACCTATATTTGCTGAGTCTTGTAGTCTCCATAAAAAAAATGCCTTACAATAAAAAACTTAAAAGAAATACACAGTCCTACTGATGGCAGTAGTGACACGTGGATGTTTCTACTTACAATACCAGAAAAGAGATCTAACTTCTGTTTTTAGAACTCTAAAATGTAGGGGAACAGACTTTTAGCTTGTAAATTTTTATGGACTATTTGGTAATTTGCTTTTTCTGCAATAAAAAAATATTCAAACAGAAAGGTTTAACAAAATAGCTACTTATTTAACTCAAGATTTTAGTCTTATTATAGGATAAAGTTCTAATTGCAGATAACTGCTTAGAAGGACCACAAGCTTCTTATCTAAAATGTCTCTTTAATCTACCTTTAATAGCAAAATATATTTAATGTTACCAGAGATTTGATTTTAGATTAAGGCAGCGTTTTCAACCTCAGCAAGACTGATATTTTCACCAAATAATCCTTTGTTACGGAGACTTTGCTCTGCAATATGGATTGTTTGCCAACACCCTCAGCCTCTGCTCACTAGATGCCAATGGCACCACTTCACCAGTCATGACAAAAATGTCTCCTGACATTGACAAATGTTCTCAGGGAGGTTAAACACCTCCCCTTATTCAGAGTTACTGGGTTAAAAAATAAATTCCAGGCAGGGGAAAAGTCATTTCTTAAATTGAAATAAAAGTTAATAAAAGGGAATAAGGCATGAACTTTTAGCATCTGCTAATACATTATTTCTAAAATTAAACTGATTTATTAGATTCTATAATTTTTATGTACCTTGTTTACTTTCTATAAAACGTTAGAACAGAACATTGTCCTACAATAGGGCTAAAATGGTTTAGTCTCTGACCACAGTTTAGTAGATTTAAAAACATATTACTAAACACTTTTTGTTTGTTTCTTTGTTTTTTTTTTCTTTTGTTTTTGTAGTACTGGGAAGTGGAACCGGGTGTCTCACACATTCTTTTTGTGAATGATCAACCACTGAGCCATAGCCCTAACCCAATTTTTACTTTGTATTTTGAAGCCAGGTCTCACTAATTTACACAGGCTGCTTCTAGACTTGAACTTGTGATACTTCTGCCTCTGCCTCTTGATTCACTGGGATTAAAGGTATGTCTTCCTATGTCTGGCATAAATATTTGTTTTGTTTTGTTTTGTTTTAAATATAGCATAATATCAATCTCATGAAGAATAAGCAAAAAAAAAAAAAAAAAACAATGGAAGAAGGACATGGACATGGCAATCCATTTCCAAAGCAATCCCAAAACAATCAGCAACTGAAAACCCTGTGAGGGTCACTATGAGTTGGACCTAACTCAACAGCATCTAACAACAACAAAAATTACAAAATGAATCCATGTGAAATGGATAATATTCTTTAATTCTGTTATTGCCAATTCTCACAATAAATTTTACCAATTTTCATTTCTATCCATATATAAGTTAATCTTGCATCACATAATTTGTTTTCAACTGTCAGAATATATGTGAGTTTTTCCTTATACATTTGGCTTAAACATCCCTAAACCATTTTATCTGATGCATTTTTTGTGATAGCAAACTATTTCAAACTACTAACCACATTATCCTCTGTGGTTGTACTTCTTGAATTCTTTCACTTGAGCACTAAAAGATTCCCTAATCCCTTTTCCCATGCCTTAAGAACCAGACAAAAATTATTCACTGATTTTAGAATAAAAAAGATAATTATGAAATAGGAAAAAGGCAAAGATTTTTGATAATTAAAAATTAAATTTTTACATTTGGTTATTGGGTTTAGGGATTTGTATGTATACTTCATTTACATTCTATCTGTTCAGGTGCTATTTGCTATAGGAGAATGAGAAATGAAGGACCTCATAATAGGAACAGATTATGTTCAGGAGAACCCAGAACTCCTGAGGATCAAATGCAGTTTTTTTTTCCCCCTAGCACAACAGATTTCCCTAATACCAGAGTAATCACTAACTGGCTTTCTCCATAAAAAATAGTTAACAGTAGCAAGCATATTACCAGATCCTTTGCTTTTAAAAATATATATTCATATTACATTTGTATATATATATGTGTGTGTGTGTGTGTGTGTGTGTGTGTGTGTGTGTGTGTATGATCATTAGATCATAGATTTTATATATATACATATATCTAATATATCTAATATATATCTATATATATCTAATACATATATAATACATATATCTAATATATATCTATTACATATATCTAATATATATATTATATACATATATATGTATATATACATATATATACATATATACATATATATACATATATACATATATAATACATATATCTAATATATGTTGTTGTTGTTGTTGTTAGGTGCCGTCGAGTCGGTATCCGACTCATAGCGACCCTCTGTACAACAGGGGAAACACTATTGTCAGTGCTTCTCTGCTGTTCATAGGGTTTTCAATGGCAGATTGATTTTTTTTTGGGAGGGGGTTGCCAGGCCCTTCTCCCAAGCCCACAGCACCTGGTGTTCCCGGCGGTCTCCCATCCAGGTACTAACCAGGCCCGACCCTGCTTAGCTTCCGAGATCTGATGGGATCGGATTCCACAGGGCTACGGTTGCAGGCATCTAATATATATATATGTGTATATATATATATATATATATATATATATATATATATATATATATTCTATGAGGGTCACTATGAGTCAGACATGATTCCATTGCACCTAGCAACAACAACAATATATTATATATTATTATATATTATATATATGTATATATGTGTGCATATTTAGCTCAGTTGGCAGAGTGCTGCGCTGTAGTCTCTGAGGTCCTGAGTTCAATTCCTAGCACCACAAAAAATGGGAGAAGGACCTGACAATCCACTCCCAAGGCAATCCCAAAACAGTCAGCCATTGAAAACCCTATGAGGGTTGCTATGAGTTGGATACCGATTTGACGGTACCTAACAACAACAACAACAATATGGCTGTTGGATAGGCAATCCATAGGATATGGCACTTTGGATAGGCAATCCAAGAAGTTTGGAAGCATCTGAGAATTAAAGGTTAAATTAAATGTTATAAACCTAGAGATATTTTCAACACTTGGAGAAGCCTCAGCACCTGACTGAATTTAACTAAATGGAATATAACCACAGAAACAGGGGAATAGGCTTCCATAATTATGTATGATAGCTTTTGTCTAGATAGTGATTCCCTGTGGTTTACATTACATTAGAACCTTTGTTGTATAAAGATGCCTTAAGTCAGTTTTGGTTGAATGGATGTCAAATTTGCATTCATAAATAACATATATTTACAGACTAAATGTTTTACACTGATAGCTATAATATCTGACAGTAGTTGCAAATTAAAGCTGGTATTTAATTATAAACATCTGAGAATAAATCTAAATAATTCATTCAGGAATTGGTCAGTGATATGGACTGAATTTATATCAATCCAAAATCATTATGTTGAAACTTTAATCCTTAGTCTCATAGTATTTCAATCTAATGTTATTTATAAGTGTAGCCTATAAGAGGTAATCAGACTTGGATAAGGATATGAGGGTGGAACTCCTATGATGGCATTAATGCTCTAACTAAAAGAAGAGATGTAATTCATTCTCTCTCTCTCTCCCTCTGTCTCTCTCTCTCTGACCACCGTCCCCCATTGTTCCACCACATCCAGGAAGACTAGATAAGAACATCATCAGGAAGAGGATCAAAAATACTGATCTTGGATTTACAGCCTCCAAGACTATAAGAATGTATTAAATTTCAGCTTTTTAGGCCACTTTGTTTATATTATTCTGTTATAGCAGCCTAAACTAAGGCCAACTTCACCACAGATATGTAACAAAAAGTTGTGTGCACATCACCAGCTCTTGTATCATCACAAATTTTTTTGTGTGAATTTGAAAGGAATTGAAATATAAAGTGCCTCAAACACTTCTTGACAATAGTAAGAGTTGCTACTATTACCAATTTTCATTAGCAACAAAGTAATATATTTCAAGTGCAATTATGTTTGGCTGAAATATAATGAAAACATTTTATGTGGTTCATTTTATCTGTGATAGCAAAATATTTCAAACGACTAAACACAACATGATCCTCTTTGTATTACTTGCGTGCCTTCATTTGCGCTCTAGAAGATTCCACAAATCCATTTCCCAAGCCTTAGTAGCTAGACACAAATCATTCACGGATTTGAGAATAACAAGGATAATTATTAAAGAGGAAAAGAGGCAAACATTTGTTTAATATCAACTAATACTACTATGATTTGTAGGTGAGTTGCTTTGAAATAGAGAAAAATAAAATAATAATGGCATAAATATGAAAATAAAAAACACTAGCAAAACACAGAAGAAAAAAATGAAACAAATTTCCATACTAGGTATCAGTCTGACCTATCTGGGACTGAGAATTCTCATAGAAATCCTGCTAGGTAGTTGGGCCACACAGAACCATCTCTGGTTCACAGAGACATTGGGTTTGTTCACTTGTCTATTGGAAGTAAGACTTAAATGAGGGTATTATTTGTTCTTGTCAAAGGAAAATGTGGACAAAAATTTCCCCTTTAGAATGCATCTCTTTTTAAAAGCATTTAATTTTAGTTAGTTCAAGGTGATTTTGTTAAATTGTCATTTAATTCTTTCCTTTCATTTTTACAAATTAATTCCCAACTGCAGCCTTAAAAAAAGACACTCTTAGATTGTAAAATTTGCTGTATTGCAGAGGGGCAGAAAAAAGATTAACAATGAATATTTTTCTAAAATAAATGTTCCAAGATAAGGGATGTCAGGAAACTAGTATCAGTAAGAAACTGTCTAAAATTTAGTCAAGTTGAAGTGAGCTTTAAGGCTAACCAGAACACACACTCTCTCTCTCTCTCTCTCTCTCTCCATTCTCTCTCCATATATATATATATATATATATATATATATATATATATATATATATCAAGAAACATTACAATATTCATTAGATCAACAAATTTCCTGGCGGCTCACTCCTTCCTTCTGTCTTTACCTCTGCCCTCCCTTCTCCTCCTCTTATCAACTCTCCTTGCCTCTGTTCCCACTCCACGGTGGTAGGTTTAGAGCCTTCTGCAAAGCCTAACCCAATCTTAAAGGAGAGGCACTTACCCAAAGTGACCACAGATAGGCCTTGGTACATGAGGATGGTAAGGCTGGGATTTAGCTCATTTAGTGAGCACCTCTCTGCAGTCTCTGAAGTCCTGGATTCAATTCCCAGCACCACAAAAATGGGAGAAGGATGTGGCAATCTATTCCCAAGGTAATCCTGAAACAACAATCAGCCTTTGAAAACCCTAAGAGGGAAGGCTATGAGTCACATGACTCAATGGCACCTAACAACAACTTGAGGATGCTGGAGTTGATCAGGAAGAAAACCAATAATCTAGTGGACAAAGGCACCTGTAAAATGAAGCTTTCACTCTGGGACTAGGAAATAGATTTTCTTGATACCTTACTTTCTTCAAAGTCCACAGTACTAAGAAAACTATTGTTCAGATGGGGACTGTGTGTTCTAAATCATTGTTTTAACAAAATGAGGTTTGTAGAAAACATGCATACAATTTGCAAAGACTTCTTAAAAATTTCCAGTTCTTAAACCGGGCGCAGTGGCACATACCTGTAATCCCACCAGTTGGGGAGGCGGAGGCAGCAGGATTGAAAATTCAAGACCATAGGCAGTCTGAGTAATTTAGGGAGACTCTATCTCAAAAAGTAAAAAAAATGGGCTGAGGGTGCAGCTCAGTGGTCCAGCACTTGCAAAGCATGCAAGCATGAGGCCTGGGTTCAACACCTAGTACCACAAACAAAACAAAACAAACAAACAAAAGAAAACCAAAAAAACAAAACAAACAAACAAAAACAACCTTTCCAGTTCTTGGGCCCCATCTTAGACTTCAAGAATTAATAGATAGGAAAAGGAAATTATATTTTTAAAAGTTCCACGTTACACAATAAAATTTAATAACTTATTTTCTAAACTTTATGGACTGGGGGACTATTGTATGTGAGGGAATTTAAAAGACTCATAAGTCTTATAATTACTATACAGTTCTAAAATATAATTGCAAAAATATAAAGTACTACTTCTTTGCTGACTCTTTAGCAATTGTTAGTTAAATTTAGAAATGAGGTTAATGGATTCTTTTAGTTAAAACAAAGATTTGCCTTAAATATTATTTAAAAATTTAAAAACCTGTCTTGAAATATCCAGATATGCTTGTAAAATATATAAACTTTAGTGGGATTTTTAACAGCTCACTGCTTATAATTATCTTGGATATGGTATTACACAGGTTTTAGATCAGTTGTTCCTTATCACAGAATTTTTCAGTTTTATGGTGGAAAATACTATGTATATTTAATAGGGATGTCAACATTCTATCATTGTTGATTGGAAAGATCTTTAAGTATGTCTTTAAACTTGTTTTTTCTTTTTTTTAGCGGTACTGGGGGTTGGACCCAGGGCCTCGAGACTGCATGCTCTGCAAGTGCTGGACCACTGAGCTGCACCCCCAGCCCAATTTTTTACTTTTCGAGACAGGGTCTAGCTCAGTTATGCAGACTGCCTCTGCTCTCGAACTTGCGATCCTCCTGCTTCTGCCTCCCGAGCCGCTGGGATTACAGACATGTGCCACCGCGCCTGGCTCTTTAAATATTCTTTTACATTAGGCATAGCAACTTTTTTTAGTCAGTTTCTTTTACTGCCCTAAACGATTCTCTGTAATTTTGTTATAAAGTGATCAATTTATAAATCATTTCTAAGAATCAATAATAATTCATAGAGTGGTGAATTCACAGCATCTTTTTCATATTTTCATGATTTTGGAATTTTTTTCATATTATTTTTATCATGAGTTGCTCATGTGTTTTCTAGTTTTGGGATTTTGAGGATATTAGGCTTTTAGACCTAGGATAATTGAAGGAATTTATTTTTGCCAACATAAAAACATTGGGTCCAATTTATCCATTTTGCATAATTTCATTGAAAAGCTGTTCCCCAATTCTGCCAATCTCAGTCTCTTTTGTTGAAAGAGTTTGCCCCAGCTGTTTAAAACAGCTGTTTCAGTTTATCTTTTGTTACCTCTTTTCTTTTTTTCCTTTATCCCCTGTGCTTCTATTATATGCCCTGCTCATCATGTCTCAATTTCTTTTCTTTTGTCCTAAAATGACTCTTTTGAATCATTTTTGAGAACTATTCCTATTTCAATCAAATTACTGGTTTTTATTCTCAAACAAGTTACCAGGACTCATTTACTAGTGTTACAAAACAGTAATTTGATTGAAATAGGAATACAATTTGAAATGATCTATCTAAACTTTCGTGTGTGTGTGTGTATGTGTGTGTGTGTATATATGTATATGTATAAATGTATATACACACATACACATGTAGGTATATGTAATATGTTAGTCCATAAGTATACATTATATAATATGATTTAAAAACATGGGCAGGTTTATCAATTGATAAATATTTAATGTGTTAGTCAAGTACCATAGAATTTGGGTTCCCAGAAACTTTGAAATACCATATTGTTTCCTTGTTATCTTCAACTGTTAATTTTACAATTTAATATTAAAAATACTGTGAGGTATATTGTAAATTGAATATGATATGTATTCCTCCTGTTTCAAGAACATCAAAGACTACTAGAAATGAAGGGACATGGATATATAATAATGCACCTTGCTTTTCTTGCTTTTACATATAAACCTTGCTTTTCTACATATATGTCTTGGGTTGACTTTTTCTCATTTTTCTCACTTCAATATGTTCTAGCATTCATAGGAATTCTACAAGCTCAAATGTAATTTCTTCTAGATAAAAACACTTTGCTTTGAATCTTCATCTTTTTAACAGTTATATCCATCATACTAGTCACTACCATCTCTTGCCTACAATTGCTAAACCTACTCAAGTATTCACTATTACAACTAAATTGGTATCTTTAATACTAAAGAGAATAGATTCCTTTCTATTATTCCTCTTCATCCTTCTGTGTAATAATTTATATGAAAACTGGGTCTCTTTTTCTTTGTCAACAGTAAATACTTGTTTCAAATAATTTAACAGCTACATTGAATTGTTGTTAGGTACTATCAAGCTGGGCTCATAGTGACCCTGATAAGGTTTTCAATGACTGATTGTTTCAGGATTGCAAGTCCTTCTCCCAATTTTGCATTCCTGGCTATTGAACCCTGCTCCTAGAGTATGGAGCAGCACTCTACTAACTGAGCTAAACCCCAAATCGCTACATTGAGTAGAAAAGTAAAAAGTATAGCAAATACATTTGTTGTTGTTACACATGGTGATACCAAATGATGTGGCCATTGCAGGAGCTGTGTACCTTTTCCTGTGTTTAAGTTGGCAGAGGAACAAGTTTTTTTCTTATGAGGTAGGACTGATATTTATTAGATCTCCTAATTATCTGTAGAAAGTCTTTCTGATACCATGTAACAAGTCTAACACTTCCCCTGAGTGTGTAAAAATAAAGGCATGCAGGGATTATAACAGAATTGATACAATTTGACAGGAAATGCTAGAATGCTAAAGTCAGCCAAAAACATCTTAAATCTTCAACAAATACACTAATGTTAACGAAAGCACTGCCTGCAAATGTAGCAAATAATTAGCGTCTGGCTTTTCAAAAGGCAAGTACCAGGCAACAGGGCTCTGGAGCACACAGCAGACAGTGTGTAGGTTGTTGTTGTTGTTGTTAGGTGCCGTCGAGTCGAGTCCGACTCATAGCGACCCTATGTACAGCAGATCGAAACACTTGCCGATTCTGTGCCAGGCAAACCATCTTATTTATGTTTAAGCCCATTGTTGCAGACACTGTGTTAATCCATCTGGTGGAGGGTTTTCCCCTTTTCCGTTGACCTGCCACTCTTCCAAACATGATGTCCTTCTCCAGGAATTGTTCTCTCCTGACTACATGTCCGAAATATGTAAGACGCAGTTTGGCCATTTTTGCTTCCAAGGAGCACTCTGGTTATCAGGTTAATTGAGAAAATTATTTCTAATTAAATTAATTAAATGTGGGTTGGATTCCCCCCGAAGTGTGTCTATAAAAAGATTGACTATACTGTTGAAGACAGTTACATGAAATCATGTTCACGTTTGTTGTTAGGTGCTGTGGAGTCAGATCTGGCTCATAGTGACCATATGTGCCACGGAATGAAACACTTCTCAACACTGTGCCATGCCTGGCACTATGTCAGTGCTTCTCTGCTATTTACAGCATTTTAGATGGCTGATTGTTTCAAGAGTAGGCTGCTGCATGCTTCTTCCATTTAGGGGGTGCTTTGTATCAAACCGAGGGCCTCAGGGAGCAGACAGCAGCATTCTACCAACTGAGAAAAACACAGCCCTGTTCATGTTTAGTAAAATTTAACTCTTATTTTCGATAGCTGGAAAGAATATACCAATCTGGGAAAGTTTGTTGCTGATTTTTTCTTTTCTTTTTCCTTGATAGATTATTTTAGTCCCTCCTAGCACTAAGATATGTCTCAAGATAAAGTTGAATATGAAAATTTACACATTAATACAAGTGAATATATTACATATGTGTACTGGAGTAGGTACACTGCTCTTACAAGTAAGTCTGGTGTTTATGAATTGGAATATTCATGAGAAGTCCTGAAGGATGGCTTTTATGACTATGATTTTTTATATGCAATATTATAGGGGTGATTACTTCACCCCATCACCTAGCTTATTGAGCCAAACAGATCACTCAGGATGCCTGTGCCCTACACACTGTATGAAAGCAACATGTAATAGGCAAGAAATAGAATGCTTAGCCAAAATTAGTGTTTTCTCTGTTTTCAAGTCTTTACTTACTAGAGGAAACCATCCCCATTTCATCTCTGCCATCGTCTCGCATGGATTACCAGAATGTGTAACATGCTTTAAAAACTCCTTCGTTGTAGTCATAGAAATGAACTATACCAAAAAAAAAAAAAAACAACAATGTTGTATATGAAGTCTTAAAATATATTCCATATCCATTCCTACTGCTATGCACAATTACTTTTGTTACATTCAATTATCCATTTCTGAGTTAGTTTACAAATACTATACTTTGAAGCCCAGAAGATGGAATTTAAGGGAAGAAGTCTATGGTTAGAGAACAGAAGGATGGAAAGGTTGGGAGAAAACTATACATAACTCATGATCCAAAAGAATTCTTAGTGTGCAGATTTTTACCATGGCTTTTTCCTGTGTCCACACTGACTTAAATATGTTGGCTTGTATAGTTTATGTTACACACACACACACACACACACACACACACACACACCACAGTTTTAAAACATGTCTATGGTGGCATCACAGCCTATAAAGTATCCAGATGTGTTAAAGCAGATACAGAGAGCTTTAGAATTAATCAAAATGCTTCTACTTTGACTTCCTAAGGTATTCCCTTCTTCATGTGCCTGTCAGCTTGTCATGCTGTGGGGGATTGCATGTTGCTGTCATTCTGAAAGCTATGCCACAGGTATTACAGATACCACAAGACCCACCCATAGTGGACAGGTTTCAACTGAGCTTACAGACTAAGACAGACTAGGGAGAAGGACTGGCAACCTACTCCCCAAACAATTAACCACTGAAAACCCTATGAATAGCAGGGAAGCACTGTCAAATATCCAGCCAGAAATGACTGTTCCCCCAGGCTGCAAAGCATTCAAAAGACAAGTGGGGAAGAGTAGGACCAACCTTAGTGATAAGAATGGAGTAAAATTTCTGGGACCTCCTCCTTTTGCTGATGTGGCATGACTCAAAATAAGAAGAAACATATGACTGCAGCATTGAGGTCAAACATACAAAGATTATGTGCATGGCACAGTGTAGGGTAGTGTTTTGTTCTGTTGTACTTAGAGTCTACTATAAGTCAGATCTGAGCCTGCAGCTGTAGCCCTGTGGCATCCGATCCTGTCAGATCTTGGAAGCGAAGCAGGCTCGGGCCTGGTTAGTACCTGGATGGGAGACCGCCTGGGAACACCAGAAGCTGTAGGCTTGGGAGAAGGACCTGGCAACCCCCTCCCAAAAAGCAATCTCCCATTGAAAACCCTATGCACAGCAGAGAAGCACTGACAATAGTGTTTCCCCTGTTGTACAGAGGGTCGCTATGAGTCGGATACGGACTCGACGGCACCTAACAACAACATAAGTCAGATCTGACTGACAGGACCCAACATCAAGATATTCCCTGGGTTCTGTGGAGCACAGATTTAAAAAGTCACTGACTTTAAAACTTCTTGAATGAGATTGCAGAACTTTTTCCAACTTCTCCAGACCTTGAGTATCATGACTTTTCATGTTTAGTGTAATTCAACCTCTTTGTTCTGGCCAATTATCCCTGAGTCTCTTTCACATATAACCATTGGCAATACTACCATTGGCATATCTAAGCCTTGTATGCCCTTTACTTGGTTCTGATTCTGTCTCATGTAATTTTCTGAAACCAGGGAAACAAACTCTTTATCTTCCTTTCCCTAATGCAAAGGTTCTACTTCTGCATATGTGGCCCACAAAAAAAAGTGATTTGGACTGATATACCTTAATTTAAAAGACACATCCATTTTTAAACTAATTAAATAGAGTTCTAGGACTTTACTGAAATCAGATTTCCATTTGATATGCAATTGATTTCTTTTAAACAAGGTCTCACAACATAGCCCAGTCTGGCCTCAGACTCATGATCTTCCTGCCTCAATCAATATTTAAATTTTTATTTAAAATATTTATCAAGAGGAAATTAACAATGCTTTTGATCAAATTGGATGTTGTTCTTTACCATGCTTTTTTCCTAGCAATAACAAAAACTCTGTGCCACAGATTCTAGAAGAAATAAAAAGCAGAACTAGTATATAAAATTCCTTTTGTCTCTTTTCCATGTATACAGTTTTCTGCTGATGCAACAGGAATCTGAACAAAACAAAATCTCAGTAAACTTGAAGAATGCCTCAACATTTATTCATTAATTTATTTAATAAATATTTGTTAAGCACCTATCATGGAACAGGGCATTATCAGTTCAAAAAATATTGTCTTGTGGTGTTTTGACTTTACTGTACAAGACAATATTCAAGTAAAGAAAAAATGATAAATTATATATTATATTTTCTATCTCTAACAGTACTTTGGGAAAAATAAGTAATAAACAGCATGAGGCAAGGAGATACTTATGGATTAATATTAGGGGAGTGGATTGTTGAAATAAACATGATAATCATGATAGGGCACGTTGAGACCAAGAGACATGTTATTAGATTGCACCTTCCTTGCTGGATGTCTGCATAAAATAACAAAGAAAAGGTAGAACATAGAAAAAATTTCCCTACTTCCACAAAAATGGGAGCTATTATGCATTTATGTAGGTTTTATTGTACTATGTTTAAGTTTTCACCGGTTTCTACAAGCCTTCTTAATGATATATCCTGTCTTCTCTCAGTCTATCCAGTAAAGATAATCCAAATATACCTTCTGTTTACAGCTCTACTCTGGATAATGTTATTTAACCAAGACATGAATATTCTATCAATACAACCATTTCTCTACACAGAAAATTCTGTTTTGGTCTAAAGAGTATTTCCTAAATAATGATTCAAAGCCTAACATAGAATACTTTAATCCACAAAAGAAATAGGGGCTCAAATCTTACATTAAACTATCTTTTCTCAACTACTTCCAAATATTAATAACCCCTGTTCATTGTTTTTCTTCTTTAGAATCATTTTCCCATGCATATAAGTCAAATTCAAGCAATAGATTGCCTTATAAGTATTAACTTACAGTTAATTTATCTTTTTATTTTAAAGGATGCTGCAAATGTCTGATCCATCAAACTTGCATTCTAATTTTAAGGAAATGTACCTTCATAGTCTTCATGAAGAAATGATCATTTAATCTTAGGATTGTCACTTCTCTTTGGAATAGATAATATCTGGCAGCTTTATGTCAAAACGAGTTGTCAGAGGTAACTACTTCAAAGACTCTTAGATTCTTGATTGACAAAAGAATAAAACAGAGACAATATACAGTTGAATGAATAGTCCCATTTAGATGGGGTTTCCAACATGTCATTCTACTGCATGGTTAGTAAATTTTATACTTGCATTAAAATAATGCTAAATTCCAGGCCAAAGCCAGGATCAAACTTCATCAGTCCCTAAGGGCACATGTTAATGTGACTTTGTTTACATTTTATTTAATTACCATGTGTTGTTGTTGTTAGGTGCTATAGAGTGGTGTCCTACTCATAGCAACCCTCATAGGATTTGCAATGGCTGGTAAAAATAGTTTAGTCACAGTGATTTTTGGATTCACTCTTGTTGTTCTTACATTTCAGTAATGTTGTAAATTAGTTAGAAAAATATCTGATGGGTAAAAGTAACTATTTACTCTATATTGAATTTACCTTACATCACTAGGCATGGCATGGGTGGGGACCTTCCTCCCTGGAATAATTAATAGAGTTCTTAAAGGTACTAGGTAGAACTCTGGAGGAAGAGTAAGGAAAAGATTTTAGCCTATAAACTAGTTTTTAATAAAACTAGTTTTTCCAGGCATGTAATGTTTTAGACATATAATGCTAAAACTAGAATCCATTAGGTATTAGAAATGCATGTATATTAACTTATTCCATTCTTGCACCATTGCTAATGATGAATTTACTATTACTGTACTCAATTTTTGTCATCCAGAAAGTGCAGAACAATCTTCAATTTTTGGAAGATAAAATTTTGTATAAGATAATTATTTATGGTTCTAAGTTATACAATATATAAGATTTTGTTGTTGTTGTTAGGTGCCATTGAGTCAGGTCCCACTCATAGCAACCTTACATGCAACAGAACAAAACACTCCCCAACACTGTTCCATCCTTGGCACTATGCCAGTGCTTCTCTACTAGTGATAGGATTTTCAATGGTGGATTGTATGGGAGTCTGCTGACAGGTCCTACTCCTTAGCTTGCAATAACTGGTATTTCCAGGCAGTCTCCTATCCAAGAACTAACCAACTGACCCTGCTAAGCTTCCAAGATCAGGCAAAATTGGGTGCCAGGATGTTAAGGCAATGACCTTCATAGGGTTTTCTTTTCTTTTTCTTTTTCTTTTTTTTTTTTTGTTTTTGTTTTTGCCTTGTTTTTGAGACAAGATCTTGCTTAATTATGCAGACTGCCTCTGGTCTCCAACTTGTGGCCCTCCTGCTTCTGCCTCCCACGTAACCAGGATTAAAGTCATGTACCATGGAGCCTGGCTCTTCATAGGGTTTTCAATGGCTAATTGTTTCTGGATTTCTTTGAGAGTGGATTACCATGTCCTCCTCCCATTTTTGCAATGCTGGGGATTGAATGCAGGGCCTCAGGGACCAAAGAGTGGCACTCTACCAACTGAGTTGAAGCCCAGCCAATACATAAGTAGAAACAGCAAATTTCTATATAATTTAGCTTGTGACAAGGGTCTGCAGTTTTAATACTATAGAGTATTGATTTTTAATGTTAATTAATTAATTTTTGCAGTACTTGGGGATTGAACCCAGGGCCTCCTATATACTAGGCACTGAGCTGCACATCCAGCCCCATTTTTACTTTTTATTTTGAGAAAGGGAATCACTAAGTTACAGCATTCTGTCTCTGGCCTCAAACTTGGGATCCCTCTACCTCAGCCTCCACAGTTGCTGGGATTACAGGCTTGCACCACTGTGTCCAGTATAAGGTTAATTTATACATTTTTGTTTGCAGAAATTTATACATTTTTGTTTGCAGAAAATTTCTTGCCTTCTTTCTATTTAAAGAGCTATTAAATTGGGGCAATTCTTCAAATAAGATTTAAGCTTCTTATATACAATATGGACTGAGATGTAGCTCAGTTGGTAGAGTGCTGCGCTGCAGTCTCTGAGGTCTTGAGTTCAATTCCCAGCACTGCAGAAATGGAAGAAGGGCCTGGTAATCCACTCCCAAGGCAATCCTGATAACAGTCACCATTGAAAACCCTACAAGGGTCACTATGAGTCAGATACCAACTCGATAGCACCTAACAACAACAACAACAATATACAATATAAACAGGTAAAGATGTTTGGAAATTTTCTAAAATATATTAATAGTTTCCTTCATATGTGGATGTAGCTAAAATTTCAGTCACTCTTACATATTTTGCTTTCTGGAAAAACATTCAGCATGCTTTTACCTGAAGACCTGGGCTGCAGACTTTACCTGTCTAAATAAACTCAGAGCTTCTCCACCCTCTTATGTGCTCTATGGCTGGTTTCTATGACCCCCTCACTTCTACTGGGTTCAGTCAATGGCAATCCTCTGGAGGAGGAGTGGCAGTGAAGTTCTCCTCCTGTTTTTAACCCTGGGAAGTGACTGTAAGTACTCTGAATTCCTCCACCAAAGACTTCATCAGCTCCTGTGAGGCAGTGGTCTTTTCTGACTGCTCTCCTTTCCTTATTGCTCTCACCCCTTCATTCTGCTATTAACCATGGAGTATCACACTCCCCCCACCTGTTTCCCTGTACTCTGCCACATACGTGCATGCAGCCACTTTTTAAAACACTTTTCAAATTAGCCACTTTGAGTAAACTACTGCCCTGTGGCATCCGATCCTGTCAGATCTCGGAAGCAAAGCAGGGTCGGGCCTGGTTAGTACCTGGATGGGAGACCGCCTGGGAACACCAGAAGCTGTAGGCTTGGGAGAAGGACCTGGCAAGCCCCTCCCAAAAATCAGTCTGCCATTGAAAACCCTATGCACAGCAGAGAAGCACTGACAATAGTGTTTCCCCTGTTGTACAGAGGGTCGCTATGAGTTGGATACCGACTCGACGGCACCTAACAACAACAACAACAACAACATGTGTTCTCTTCCCAACATGTCTGGAAGTTTGTCATACTGTGGGGGCTTGCATGTTGCTATCATGCTGAAAGCTGTGCCACCAGTATTATGATACCAGAAATACCAGAAGGATAATCCAAGGTGAACAGGTCTCATCTGAGCTTCCAGGCTAAGAGAGAGTAGTGATCATTAGCTGGCAACCCACTCCCAAAGTAATTAGCCATTGAAAGCCCTATGAATAATGGAGAGACACTGTCAGATATAGTGCCGGAAATTGAACCTCCCAGGTTGCAAGACACTCAAAAGCGTACTGGAGAAGAATTGCTTCCTCAAAGTAGAGTCTACCTTAATGACAGAAATGGAGTAAAGCCTTGGGAGCATCCATTTGCTGATGTGGCAGGACTCAAAATGAAGAGGAGCAACTGTAAACATTCATTAATATTTGGAATGTGTACTGTACATAGCATGAACCTAAGAAAATTAGAAATCATTAAAAGGGAAATGACATTCAAAGAATGACATTGACATTCAAGGTATTAGTGAGCTAAAATGGACAGGCATGGGAGATTTTGAATTAGATAATCACATGTTCTACTATGGTGGAAAGGACAAATTAAGAGAAATAGGGTTACATTCATCATCAAAAAAGACATTTCAAGATCTATCCTGAAGTACAATGTGGTCAGTGATAGAATAATATCCATACACCTAGAAGGAAGGCCAGTTAATATGACTATTATTCAAATTTACACAACCACAACTAAGGACACAAATGAAGATAGAGAAGATTTTTTACAAACTTTTACAATCTGAAATAGATAGAATATGCAATCAGAATATACTGATAACTACTGCTGACTAGAATGCAAAAGTTGGAAACAAAGAAGGAGGCTCAATAGTTGAAAAACATGGCCATGGTGACAGAAATTATGCTGGAGATTGCATGATACAATTTTGTCAGATCAATGACCTTTCCATTACAAATACATATTTTCACCAATATTAGCAGTGATGATTCACATGGAATTCATCAGATGGAACATACAGGAACCAAATTGACCACATTTGTGGAAATAGATGTTGGAAAAGCTTGATATCAAATGTGAGAACAAGACCAGGTGCTGATTGTGGATCAGACCATAAACTGCTCATATGCAGATTCAAAGTGAAACTGAAGAAAATTAGAACAAGTGGATGTGAACCAAGTTATTACCCTGAATATATCCCATCTGAGTTCAGGCACCATCTCAAGAATGTTTGATATGTTAGACACTAATGATAGGAAACCACATGAGTTGTGTCTTGACATTAAAGACATTGTTCATGAGGAAATCAAAAGATTATTAAAAAGAGGAAAAAAAAGAAAGGACCAAATTACATGTCAAAAGACTCTGAAATGTACCATTGAATGTCCAGCAGCTAAAGGTAAAGGAAGACATGATGAAGTTAAAGAACTAAACAGAAAATTTGAAAATGCAGCTCAAGAAGACAAAATCAAACCAGGTGTGGTGGTGCACACCTGTATTCCCAGCGGTTTGGGAGGTGGAGGCAGGAGGATCACAAGTTCAAGCCCAGAGGCAGTCTGTGTAACTTAGTGAGACCCTGTCTCAAAAAAAGTAAAAAATGAATGGGCTGAGGGTACAGCTCAGTGGTCCTGCACTTGCAGAGCATGCAAGTGCACAGCCCTGGGTTCAACCCCCAGTACCACAATAAAAAGAAAAAGAAAAAGAAAAAGAAAGAAAGAAAGAAAGACGGAAAGAAAGAAAGAAGAAGAAAGAAAGAAAGAGACAAAATCAAATATATTACAATGACATGTGCAAAGAGCTGGAGACAGAAAACCAAAAGAGCAGAACACATTCTGTTTTTCTCAATCTTAAGTAATTGAAGAAAAAAAATCAACCTTGAGTAGCAAAAGTGAAGGACACTACAGGGAAAATATAAACATCAAAAGAAGATGGAAGGAATACAGAGTCCTTGTACAAAAAAAGAATTGGTGGATGACCAACTGTGTCAAGAGGTTGCATATGGTCAGGAACCAATGGTACTGAATGATAAATTGGAGGCTACTTCGAAGGCATTGGTGAAACACAGGCTCTGAAAATTGATGGAATACCAATATAGATGTTTCAACTAACAGATGCCACAAAGGAGTTTCTTACTTGTTTATGCTAAGAGATTTGCAAAACAGCTACCTGGCCAACTGACTGGAAGAAATCCATATTTCTGCCTATTCCCAAGAAAGGGAATCCAACCAAGAATCAAAAGTATCTAATGATATCATTAATATCACACATAAGCAAAATTTTGCAAGGGATCATTCAAAAATGATTGTAGCAGTACATAGATAGGGAACTGCCAGAAAATCAAGCCAGATTCAGAAGATGTGGAACCAGGGACATCATTGCTGGTGTCAGATGGATATTAACCAAAAGTATTGAATACCACAAAGAAATCTATGGTTTTTTGACTATCTAAAGGTGTTTGAGTCTAGGATGATAACAAATTATGGATAATATTGAGAAGAATGGGAATACCAGAGCACTTAATTGTACTCATGAGAAGTCTACACATGAAGAAGGCAATTGTTCAAATTCAACATGAAACACTGCTTGGTTTAAAGTCAAGAAAGATTTGTGTCAGTGCTGCATCCTCTCACCATACTTCTTCAATCTCTATTCTGAGCAAATAATTCAAAAAGCTAGGCTTTATGATGAAGAATGAGGTGTCATGATTGGAGGAAGACCCATTAACAACTTGTGTTATGCAGTTGACACAACTTCACTTGCTTAAAGTGAAGACAATGTGAACTATTTACTGATGAGAATAAAAAAAAAAACAGAAACTTCAGTATGGATTGCACCTCAACATTAATTAAAAAAACATATCCTTACTACTGGGTCAGAAGGCAACATCATGATAAATGGAGAAAAGATTGAAGTTGTCCAAGATTTTGATTTACTTGGTTCTACAATCAACACTTACGGAAGTAGCAGTAAAGAAACCAAAAGATGCACTGCATTGGGGAAAGCTGTTGCAAAACATCTCTTTAATGATAAGTAAAGATGTCACACTGAAGACAAAGGTGCCTGACTTATGCCATGGTATTTTTGGTCACATCATGTGCCTTTGAAAGCTGGAGGTTGAATAAGGGAGACTGGAGAAGAATTGATACTTTTGATACTTTGCTGGAGACAAATAATGAATATACTATGGAATGCAATAAGAACCAAAAAATCTGTCCTAGAGGAAGTGCAACCAGAGTGCTTCTTGGAAGCAAGGCTGACTAGACTCTATATTACATATTTAGGACATAAATTCAGGTGGGAACAATCCCTGAAGAAGGAAATCATGTTTGGAAGAGTGATAGATCAACAATAAGTAAAAGGAAAACCTTCAACTAGATGGATTGACATAGTGTCTGCAACCATGAGATTAAATATAGAAAGGATGATGTGCCTGGCACAAAATAAAGGAATGTTTCTTTGTGTTGTGCATAGGATCTCTATGAGTTGGACCCTATTTGATGGCACCTAACAACAACAAAAGTGTGTGTTCTCTATTAAGACCTTGATGAATTTAGGATCTATGTATCGGCTCTTCTCTTGACAAATAGCCTTCTTCCAGATACCAACATGACTAATCATTCACTACTTTTCTTTCCTTTTCTTTTCTTTCTTTTCTTTTTTTCTTTTTCTATTGTGTTACTTGGGGATTGAATCTACAGCTTTGCACAAATTTGCAAGCATTTTACTACTAAGCCCCATTTTCAGACCTCACCTTCTTTTTTGTAAATTTTTTACTTTGAGACAGGTTCTCACTAAAGTAAGCAGACTACCTCTTAGCCTCACACTTGTGATCCTCCTGAGTCTGCCTCTCAAGACTTTGGGAGTATAGGATCATTCACCCGTTTCAAATTTATTGTTCAAATATTATTTTGTCAATGAGGCCTATTTTGATATTTTTATTTAAAACTAGAGTTTCTGTTTGCTGCAACCCAACACACTGAGTCTCCTTATCTAATTTCAATGCATTGCAGCTATCATTAAGTGTAATAGTCTATTTAATTTAACATTTGAAGTGGTGAAGTATGCATTGGCTTTATTTCTTATTAGCCTTTAAACATTATGACGGCAGAGAACTCTTTTCCTCTGTATTGTTAATGGATATATGTCAAGCTTTAGGAGAGTGCCTGTCAGGTAGTTGTTGTTGTTGTTGTTAGGTGCCGTCAAGTCGGTATCCGACTCATAGCGACCCTCTGTACAACAGGGGAAACACTATTGTCAGTGCTTCTGTGCTATTCATCGGGTTTTCAATGGCAGATTGATTTTTGGGAGGGGGTTGCCAGGTCCTTCTCTCAAGCCTACAGCTTCTGGTGTTCCCAGGCGGTCTCCCATCCAGGTACTAACCAGGCCCGACCCTGCTTAGCTTCCGAGATCTGACGGGATCAGATGCCACAGGGCTACAGCTGCAGGCGTCAGGTAGTAGATAGTTTAAGAATTTGTTGCATGAATTTAAAGAGTTAATATAGTGACTAAGTTTACTCAAAGGTGCAGCATAGCGTAGGGGTAGAAATCCAGTCTTTGAAATTGGAAACATTCTCAAAGTATAGCTCAGACATTTGGTAGCTGTGTGGAGTTCATTTAATCCTGCTAAAATTCAGTCTCATTAATATCTAATATGTTTAATAATACATTGCAGAACATTTATAAGGCTACAGAATGCCTAGACTTTTTAAAATCCATATATCACTCCTGAAGCAATCCTGAAACAATCAGCCATTGAAAACCCTATGAGGGTTGCTGTGTCAGACCTAACTTTATCTTTAGTGATATTATATTCTAACCATATTATGTTAAATCTAAAGAAACTACCAAGTCAAATGATATATATATATCATATATATATAATTTATATATAATTTTTATATTTTATATTTTATATTATTTTATAATTATATTTTATAATTATATTTTATAATTATATTTTATAATTATATTTTATAATTTATATATAATTATATATAATTCATATATATATATATATATATATATATATATATATATACCAAAATGCTACTTCTTATCTCCACATTTAACCCTGAAGTTCTCTACTTACTACTTCAATTTATGGTCCCTCCACACATTATAGAAAGAATATATCACCAAAAGAGCTCCATTGTCATGTGCTGTGGGGGTTTGCGTGTTGTTGTGATGCTGAAATCTATGCCATGGGTATTTCAGAAACCAGTAGGGCCATCCATGGTGGGCAGGTTTCAACTGATCTTCAAGACTAAGACAGATGAAGGAGAAGGATATGGTATCCTACTCCTGAAACATTAGTCATTGAAAACCTTGTCAATAGCAGAGAAACACTGTCAAAAGTATTGAAGATATTCAGAAGACAACTAGGGAAAAGTTGCCTCCTTCAGAACAGTCAACTTTAATGGTGTGAATGGAGTAAAGTCCCTGGGACCTCCATTTGCTGATGTGATATGACTCAAGATAAGAAAAAACATAATGGTTGCAACAATGGGCTCAAACATAAAAAGATGGTGTGCATGGCACATTGATGGATAGTATTTTGTTCTGTTGTACATAGGGTCACTAAGAGTTGGACCCAACTCAACAGCACCTAACAAACAAAATCTTCAAAGGGTAGAGTCCAAGGCTTACTTATTTGATTTCCCTGTCAAAAATGAATAGAGTGTCTTCTGTATAAAGCCATGTCATAGAAAGAACTTGAGAAATAATGGTTTTGCTAATTCACACAGTTTTTATAATTAAAGAGAAATAATCTAACTTGTTCTGATAATATCAAGTAAAGTTTCTGAGGCTGAATTTCTTGTTTTGGCTATTAACTTCTGGAATTCAAATTAAGTCCTATTCATGTCAAATAGGATCTTTGTTTTACATATGATATTTTATTTTCCTGATAGAATAATGGAATAAAATTTGAGTTTTAATGGACAATTATGAATATTTATTCTCAAATATATCCACGGACTATTATTTTAAGTCAAATATCTATAATTTCAAATGAATATCACTATCCTGACATTTCATAAGAAACTCAAACTGCAAACATATCAAACTGAATTTATTGTCCTCCCCCACAAATGTACTAATCACCATCCTTTTAATGGATTGAATTGCTTAATTACTCAGTTGATCTCTTCTATTTCCTCTTGCTGTAATTTAATACTTGAAACTAGGTAATTTATAAAAACTATGCATAGTGTATTTCATTTACGATTCTAGAGGCTGGGAAGTAAGTCAAAGGGCATGGTGCAGGCATCAGGTGATGGCCATATTCTTACGTCATAACATAGAACGAGACACCACATGGGGAGACAGAGTAAGTGTGACATAGAGAGTTCACTTTAATAACAAAGTTACTCCTTTAGTAACCCACTGATCAATTAACTCACTAATGAATTATAACAATATTTATGACTGCAGAGCACCCATGACCCCTCCAGTTTCTATTAGCATATGAATTTGGGGATGAAATTTCCAACATATGATATTGGAGTACATATTTTTAAACTATAGAATCTGTGAAAGGCAAAAGATTGTGTCATCTCTGCTTCATCTTTTATTGTTTGAATCTTCCACATCATTTCATCCATCCATCGTCTAATATTTATTGAGTACCTCCTAGACCTTGATATATGAACAATGTGCCAGCCTTTATGAAACGTATATTCTAGTGAAGCAACGAGGTGGATAAATGAATCAATAAGGAAAATAATTTCAGATGGTGAGAATGCTGAAGAAGGGAGCCAGAATGCTGTGATAGAGTGTTATGGGAGGGTAGGTGAGGAGCCTCCAGAAAAGATGTATCTGAAAATACACCATGTCATATGAAATAATTATTGTGAGGTAAAATCAGCCACACAGAGGTCAGGAGACAATGGCTGTTCCCAAAAGAGAAGGAGCTAATGTACATACAGATATCTGGACACACTCACTGAAGAGAAAGCAAACAAGTATTAGATCGATATAAGTGAGGGTGAATATATTAAATTAAGCCTGATAGATAAGCAAAGACCAGATGAACTAAAAGTTTTGTAAATTATATTAAGGATTTAGCTTTTATTCATAGTATGAGGATAAAACATTAGGGAAGTTATGTCTTATAAAATGCTTGCAAATTTCTTCATATATTTTGAACCTGTTTCTTTCATATTTCAACCTGTTTCTTCAGTTCAGGCCATCTTTAATGGAGTCATGTCGATTGTGCTCTCTCCTTTGGTACTTTAGGTTTTTGTTCTCCACAATAAACCTGAACTTACTCATTTTAAGGGCAATTATCACCTTTTTCTTTCTTGATAAAACCTTGTTTCTGACTGAAGACAGGAAGAGACAAAAGAAGCAAGGAAGAAGTGAAGAAAGGAAAGCAAAAGAAAGCTAGAATTCTTCAGTTGTTTTTCATTGCCATAAGGTAAACTCTACATTATCTGAGTATTAAAAGATCTTTTCTGCATAACCTCTTTTCTCACTTTTATCATCCCTCCTATCACTTTGTGTTCCACATTCACTGAATTGTTTTTAGCTCCCGAATGAATGCACATGCCATTTCTGGAAATGTGCATCTATATTTTCTTTGCCTAGATTATTTTCAACCAGTTTGACTTCTTCCTATGCAATTTTTGGATTTCAGTATATTTTACATCTTGATTTTTTCCCCAACAACTCAAGAATTGGTTTAGTTGACCAAGTACATCTTCTTATAACAACACTTTATGAATCACATTCATGCTTCCCTGGCATCCAATCTCATCAGATCTTAGAAGCTAAGCATATTCAGGCTTTGTTAGTCCTTGGATGGGAGACTGCCTGGGAGTACCAGATGCTATTTGATTGGGAGAAGGATCCAGTAGTTTACTCCCAAAATAATCAATCAGCTGTCAGAAACCCTATGAATAGCTGAGAAGCACTGTCAGGCATAGTGCTGGCACAGTGTTAGTTAGTGTTTTGTTGAGTTATACATAGGGTTGCATGAATTGGACATGACTCAATGGTATCTAACAACTACAAAAAGTCATAGCAGAATCAGGTTATAATGTAATTATTTTTTGTGTTTTTTCCTCATTAATTTGTATGCATCTCTAGGAAAGACTGCATTATTTTCATCAAGTTGTACATAAGAATTAGCTCAATGCTTGATGTATAGAAGATATATGGTAAAGGCCAAATAATGTCCATGAATCACACACAAATATTCTCCTGTGTGTACCTTCCACCTAAAATGGAGACAGATAGCATATGAACAAAAGTGTATTTGGCTAATTTCTCATAAACAACCTCATATGAATTGTTTTGATATATATATATATATATATATATATATATATTTGATATATATATTTGATATCAATATATTATATTGATATAAAATTTATTTTGGAATATTACAAAAAATAAGATAAATATATATGAATTTCAATTTTAATAAATATTTGAATGAGCTCAACAAGGAAATATCTTAGTCCATTCAGGCTTATTGTATTAGTTAGCTCATACATTGCTGTGGCAGAGAAACTGACCAAAGCAAAGTTATGCTGTTGGTAGTGGTACCATCAAATCATATTAAACTCATAGGGATACTATGTACAATGGAACAAAATACTTCCCAACACTATCATAGGTACACAATCTTTTATATGTTTAAGCTCATTGTTGCAATCACTGAGTCAGTTCTTTTAGTTGAGCATCTTCCTTTTTCATTGGCCTACCACCCTCCCAAACATGATGTTCTTCTCCAGGAATTGGTTAGTCCTGACGACATGTTCAAAAAACATAAGATGCAGTCTAGCCATCCTTGTTTCCAAGGATCACTCAGGTTGCACCTCTTCTAGGACAGATCTGTTGGTTCTTTTTGCATTCCATGGTACACTCAATATTCATCTTTTGTTGTTTTGCTAGGTGTTGTCAAGTTGTGTCTGACTCATAGTGACCCTTATAGGGTTTTCAATGGCGGATTGTTTTGGAATTACCTGAGGAGTGGATTTCCATGGCCTTCTCCCATTTTTGCAGTGCTGGGAATCAAACCCAGGATCTCAGAGACTCAGAGCGGTGCTCTACCAACTGAGCTAAATCCCAGCCCATTCATCTGTAGAACCATAATTCAAAAGCATTAATTCTTCAATGTCCAGCATTTACAAGCATACAATGAGATTTAAAATATTATGGCATGACTCAGGCATGACTTTGTCTTCAAAGTGACATCTTTACTTTTCAACACTTTAAAGAGGTCTTTTGCAACAGCTTTTCCCAATGCAATGTGTCTTTTGATTTCTTGACTGCTGCTTCCATGGATGTTGATTGTAGAACTAAGTAAAGGCAATAATCTGATATATGAGGGTTGTACTCATATAACTTAATCACTTATAAAAAGACCTCAGTTATTCATGCTATCATATTGCATCTTAGGTTTCAACATCTGGGGAATGGATATTCTGAACATAGCAGAGATAATTACTGAAATATATTTTCAAGAATATAACTCAAAGCAATATATTTTATTGGTGTCAGTGAATGAAATCATTCAGCATGTATATACAATTCATCATTTACCTATAAAAGTACAGTATTTTGGAATAAAAATTTTTTGGAATAGCATCAGATTTACAAAATGTTACATCTCTTTTTCCCTCTTACACTGGAATGGGACATTTGTTACACTTAATGGACCAATGTTGATATATTATTAACAAAAGTCCATAATTTACTCAGATTTCTTTAGCTTTCACCTAATATTGCTTTTCTATACCTAGGCACGCAGGTTACTACATCATGTGTGGTCAAATGTCAAAGTAAAATTTCTGTGACAACTTCTCAGACTTTTTATTTTTTATGACCTCAATAATTTTGAGAAATATTGATAGGGGGATTTGTAAATCTCTCTTTAATGGAATTTGACTAATAGTGTTTCATAATGAGGCAGATTATGGGTTGGGAGGAAGACAACTACAGAGGTAAAATGCCATTCCCATCAAATCATACCAAAACACATCCTACCAATATAACTTAAGGTCAGGTTGACCTTAGTGACCTGACTAATGTAGTGTTTGTAAGATTTTTCCAGTAGAAAATTACTCCCCTTCCCCTTGCTATACTATGCTTTATGGAACAGTCAAATATGTACTCCAGATTTATTGAGTGGAGAATAATTTTTTAAAAAATTTCAGAGTAGGGAATATACACATATTATTTGGAATTCTTATGTATGAGAAATTTCTCTACTGAAATTACTTTTTAAATATTTTATATATTTGGTTTTAGATCTGCTTCAAATAAAAGTTTTACAAATTGCATTTTATGTATAAATTATATGTTTATATTGGTCATGTATACTTAGTTTAAGCATAGCTAATCTTTATTTTGTGAGATATACTTCTCTTTAAAGATATATTCATACAGGTATAAATATTTGTTTAAATTTAAGTTTACATTGGAAATTTAGAGAATCTATCTATCTTCATAAAATAACTCATAAGTTGATGAAACGTTTATTTGGGCTGCAAGGAATGGGGATGGAGAGATATTTTGAATTCAACTGTTGAAACTGTTGTTTTAAGCACAATTATCAAGACTCTTGGTGGTTTGTTAATTTCAAGAATTCTGTGAGGACTAAAATAGTAGTAGCCATTGTGAAGTTTTGTTGTTGTTGTTGTTGTTAGGTGCCGTGAGTCGGTATCCGACTCATAGCGACCCTCTGTACAACAGGGGAAACACTATCGTCAGTGTTTCTCTGCTGTTCATAGGGTTTTCAATGGCAGATTGAATTTTGGGAGGGGGTTGCCAGGTCCTTCTCCCAAGCCTACAATATCTGGTGTTCACTGGTGGTCTCCCATCCAAGTACTAACCAGGCCCAACTCTGCTTAGCTTCCGAGATCTGACGGGGTCGGATGCCACAGGGCTACAGCTGCAGGCCTGAAGTTTTAGGAGGCAGTAATATGTAATATATAGTTTCTGCACATGTATTTGGCCAAAAGACAAAATTAATATTTTCTATATTCCACTTGTGGGATGGGATTTAGCTCAGTTGGTAGAGCACTGCACTGCAGTCTCTGAGGTCCCAAGTTCAATTCCCAGCACCGCAAAAATGGGAGAAGGGTCTGGCAATCCACTCCCAAGGCAATCCTGAAACAGTCTGCCATTGAAAACCCTATGAGGGTCGCTATGAGTTGGATACTGACTCAAGGGCACTAACAACAACAACAACATATTCCACTTAATATTTAATACTTTTCAATCAGCTGAGTGTGGTAACACATGTTTATAATCCCAGCCATTTGGGAGGGTGAGACAGGAGAATCACAAGTTCAAGGCCAGAAGCAGCCAGTGTAACTTGAGACTGTCTGAAAATAAAAAAGGGGCGGAGAGTGCAGACCAGTGGTAGAGTGCTTGCAAAGTATGGACAAGGCCCTAGGTTCAGCTGTACCAGTTCAGCAAAATATAAATAAATAAATAAATAAATAAATAAACAAATAATAAACAATAAATAAAATGAAAAATAAAGAAATAATTAATTGAAACCTGTCACTCTTACTTTATTTTACATAAGAGTAGTCGGGTTTAAATGCTAAGTACTGTAATCCATTCACTATTTGTGTGCTTGTTGGGAAGCAGTGATGCTTTTTCTTTGAATTGTAGTAAATCTGACCTGATGTGAGTACTCCCTGCCTGCAAGGAGATTATAATAGTCATGAACTACATAGGGAATATTACACCATATTGTCTGAAATAGGAAGCAGTTTAAATACTATTACTTAGCTTTTATATATACCTTACCCTAAAATATCATGTTGCATTTTAAAATGTTTGTTTTCTTGTAGTTAAGAATGACCACACACTTAAAAACTGTTTAATAGTCCCTTATTGGAATTGACTTTTTTATAAATAACATTTTAAAGTCTAAAATAGAATTTTTGTGTTATTTGTAAAAATAGGTTTTGATCATTTCTCTTCCATTGGAATATAAACTGTTGTCTTCAAAATAAAAAGAAATAAAACAGAATATATACAATAAGTAAAAGAAAATTGGGATATTTCATAGACTGTAAATAAACAAGTGAATAAATTGGCATATGTCTATTTGCTTAATGTAGCAGACAATTAGATTACTCTCCTTCACAGGATAAACCAGTTAACAGATCAGGCATATTTTTCCCTTGTTTTCATTCATAGGACACATTTTGACCATATTTTTTGATAACTATTTACATTTACAGACTCAGACATTAGAATTTCACTACTTTTCTGTTCATTTTCCTCCTCTCCCTAATGTTTTTCAAATTAATAAGATAAACATCATTCTAAGTAGTTTGTACTTGGCTAAGGTAAAGTATATGGAAAGAAAATTTACCTTTTTCATTCAATTCAATTCTCATTGCAAACATAAATAAATACAATGTATTAAATAGAAAATATTAGACATTTTAATGTGTTGCTATGATTTAAATTATTTTTATGTTGACTTTCTTTTAATATAGTAGAAAAATACCTGTTTGTAAAGTATCAATATATTAAATCCTAAATCTTACTTTGCAAATATTCTGAATTATTTTTTCATTTATAAGATTGTCACTTGCAGAATAATTTCATTTTTGAACATAAATTCCTACAATTTTTTTCATCTGAGTAACCCATATAATATTTTTATTTATTTATAAATTTTATTTAAGATGTTTTAAATCTTTAATCATGGTAACTAATGTAGGTTACTTTCAATGTAGTAGAATTGTTCTGAATATGTCATATATAACTCCCAGTCATCCCAGATAGCTGTCAAAGAGAAAAAATAAAAGTAAAAATACATGAAACTACTGAATACTCATATATTTTTATATGAGTGTATTTACATACATATATATGTGTGTGCGTATATATATATATATGAGAATGTACATGTGCGTATATATACATGTATATGTGTGTGTATTGTTGTTGTTAGGTGCCGTTGAGTCGGTATCCGACTCATAGAGATGCTCATAGGGTTTTCAATGGCAGACTGTTTCAGGATTGCCTTGGGAGTGGATTGCCAGGCCCTTCTCCCATTTTTGTGGTGCTAGGAATTGAACTTGGGACCTCAGAGATTGCAGGGCAGTGCTCTACCAACTGAGCTAAATCCCAGCCCATGTGTGTTTGTGTGTGTGTGTGTGTATGTGTGTGTGTATGTATCGTTGTTGTTAGGTGTTAGGTGCCCTTGAGTCAGTATCCAACTCATAGTGACCCTGCATACAATAGGTGAAATACTATTGTCAGTGCTTCTCTGCTGTTCATAGGGTTTTCAATGGCCAATTGATATTAGGGAGTGGGTTGTTGGGTGTGTCTCCCAAACCTACAGTACCTGGTGTTACCAGGTGGTCTCCCGTCCAAATATAACTGGTCCCAATCCTGCTTAGTTTCCGAGATCTGATGGGATCAGATGCCACAGGGCTATGGCTGCAGATATATGTGTGTGTGTGTGTGTGTGTGTGTGTGTGTCTGTGTGTGTGTGTGTGTGTACACATATATATGAGTCAAATTTTTCAAAATACAATAAGCGTACCGTGAAGTGTTTTGGAGTTGGGTACAGTCAAGTTCTAGATGTAGCCCAGTTGGTAAAGTGCTGCTCTACAGTCTCTGAGGTCCTGGGTTCAATTCCCAGCAAGGCAAAAATGGGAGAAGGACATGGCCATCCACTCCCAAGGCAATCCAGAAACACTCAGCCATTGAAAACCCTATGAGTGTCTCTATGAGTCGATGACTCAATGGCACATAACAAAAACAAAACAGTCAAATTAATAACTCACATTACCTTTGATAAATTAATTCTCCTTATCTTCAGTTCAAAAAAATATAAAATATGGGTAGTTTGTGCAGCAAAAAATAAAACAAAATTGTAAAAATCTTGGGTAGGATAACATATTAGTGTTTAATATACATGCTTTTCTTTTCCCATTTTCACTCAATTGTGGTGCATGCACCTTATGTTTCTGCCCTGCACAGTTAGATATCTCTTAACTCTATAACAAAAGACAGACCCAAAGACAACAGATATACCCCTAGTCACTCCCACTCCTGTTTTTAAAAAAGAACAGGGAACAGAGTTTCAAGAAATATTTATTTGAAGAAGTAACAGAAAAAAAGAAAGAAGAAGAAGAAGAAGAAGAAGAAGAAGAAGAAGAAGAAATATCAGGTCCTTGGAAAATCAAACACAGATTAAAACTCAAGAAAACCTGGGTTCAGATATAGGTATAGGTTGAATAAATTGAGATTTACAGTGTTCAGATTTGGCTCAGGTTTGTCGCAATTATCTTTCCATTTTTTAATACTTAATGGTACTGGAAAAAAAAAACAAATCAAAACCAAACGTAAAAAGCTGAACCCAAACCCAATTTTTCACTGGGTTTGGGTTCATATTCCAGTTCAGCTAAACATTTTAAAGTGTTTGCACTAAAATGAGATTATGATTCAGGTTTGGTTTGAAGCCCGGCCATCCACACAGAGGATTTCAACCTGAATGCTAATTAAACCCAAATCCTAACTGAACGTCAACCCTCTAAATTTTAACACATTGAACCTCTACCCAAACCTGAATCCAAATTTTTCAAGATTGAAGGCCTAAAAGCAAGTTCTCCAGAACTTGAAAGAAAAATAAAGTCCTTTATCTTTGGTGAGTTGACCAGATGTGTGGCGATCTGATGTCTGTGGTAAAGTCCAAGTGCCAGGAATCTGTGTGGAAACCTACTCAGAGCACATATGTACATTTTGTTACTCTGACCAATATGGAGCCAACCGCCTACTGATCATTCAGTTTGCAACAATGAATCTTAGTTTAGGAGACTTTGTTCACTGCACTAATAACTTAAGGAATTTTCAGAGCCAATGCAACAGCAGTTGGGAGAAATTAGACATATTTTTGTACAATAGTATGCAAAGGGAATGTTTGCAGCCACAAAAGATAAGAGTAAAGGATGGTTGGTTGGAAATTGCTTCTCACCTAGAATACAATAGAATATACACGTTTCACAATGTATTTATAACGAAGGGAGCAGACTTCTTTTTCCACTGTGGCATGAACTGAGAAATTTCTAAAGACACAGTAAAAACACCTTTATGAACAGAAATAAAAGTTATCATCAGGGTTTTTCTAAAATATCAAGACACATATTATCATCATTGTGGCATTTAAAAATATGTATTAAAAGAAAATTATATAAGAATATAAAAAGAATAATATAAAAATTTGTTTACCAATTTAATAGCAAAGAAAAATCAAACTAATAAAAACAGCATTATTTTTGTGAGAACACAGTGATATCATTTATTATGATGTAATTAATTATCAAGAAACCTTACTATATAATTTCCAAGGACAATGGACTATTTCATAGGCTTATTCCATCTTGATTGAATTTCTGAAAGGGATTTTCAGATTTAGAAGGAATACTTGATATATACAAAAAGTTTATTTCTAGCCTTATGAGAAAGTAGTATAAAATTAGGGTTAAAGTTTTCCATTGTAACAATAATTTTGAATGATTTCCTCTTGTTAAAAATTATAAATCATTTTGAAATGAAAATTGTACCAACATACAGACTTCTAGGTAATGGCTTTAAGTAGACAAGAAGAATTAAGTCTTCATCCTAATTATATTATGAGAGAAGGACCTGGCAAGCCACATCTGAAACAATCCCAAAACAATCAGCCATTGAAAACCCTATAAATAGCAGAAAAGTACTGATATAATTTCAGGATGGCATCGTGTCAGGTAGCATTTTATTCTGGTGTACGCAGGATTGCTATGAGTCAAACCTGACAGAGCCTAATAATAATAACAAATTAATAAGCAAATTTTAGGTACACACAGTATTTTTCATATCATACCATGGAGAGGTGATTCTCAACCTCAGGGATCCAATGACAATTCTGCAGTTTAGAGAAACTTGTCAGGATACAATTTAGCTTATCTCAAGGTTATCTCTCTAGTAAATGAGAACATCTTTCCAGTGTATGCATCCTCTTACTTTGCATACTTTTCTTGAGAAAATAATTCTGCGTGGTCTGTTCCTTAATAAATCACACGTGCCTTACAGAACTATAAAGCAGTTTTGATTTGTAATGTATACAGGGATTAAATATATCTGTTCTTATTGAGAAACATGCTTATATGTTTGGATTAGTGAAGGTTTAGAAGTATTAGGAGGAAAAGTTTTAGGGACATAGCTGAGTGTCACTTAGCAGCAGAAGTATACTGCAAGGAGTTAGAACTATTTAGAGCACCACATAACATGCATTTACCAAGTAAAGACAGATTGCAGAAACATCAAAATTACCTTACTGCTGACATGCTGAAACACTTACTCTTGGGGCAATCTTAGCATTTCATATCTGAAGATGAGTTAACAGAAAGAAGTACTGAGTAAATTACACCATTATATGTCTAGGAAGAACTTCATGGAAAATCTATTGTTCTTACTGTGATGGCAAGAAGTACCATGACCTTATTTAAGAAAGGGAAGGATACTGGGAACATTGACTGATGCATGTAATCCCAGGGACTCAGGGAGCCAGGAGTATCCCAAGTTCAAGGCAAGACACAACCTACATAACTTGGTGAGATTATGCCTCAAGATAAAAAGTAGGGAGCAGGGGTTGAGGGTGCAGGTCAGTGGTAAAGCATTTGCAAAGTATGTTCCAGGTCCTGGGTGACAATACCCCAGTCTTTAAATTTTATTCTACCACATGTCGTGGTGAATGACACTAATATTTTTCTTTATTTGGCAATCTTTAGCTAAAAGGAGGATGCAATTATTAGAATTAGAGGAACTCTGAAGCAGAGATAGTCTTCTATGTGTTTTGTTCTCATCAAACTACAATTGAATGTATGTTTGTTCTGCATGCAATTTAATGTGATTCCCCCCACAGGAACATGCTTCCTTCTGCTGTTGTTGTTGTTGTTAGGTGCCGTTGAGTCGGTATCCGACTCATAGCAACCCTCATAGGGTTTTCAATGGTTGACTGTCTCAGGATTGCCTTGGGAGTGGATTGCCAGGCCCTTCTCCCATTTTTGCGGTGCTGGGAATTGAACTCGGGACCTCAGAGACTGCAGTGCAGCACTCTACCAACTGAGCTAAATCCCAGCTCATGCTTCCTTCTAGTGACTGTAAATCTTTGCTGTGCATGTCAATATCCTTCCCTCCTGCCCACCTTTCCTTTCTTCCTGCTGTCCTCCCTTCTTTCTTTCCTAAGCTATTTCTTTCCTGCCTGCCTGCCTTCCTTCCTCATTCCTCCCTTTCCCCTACCTCTTCCTTCTTTTATTTACTTTCCATCTTTACTGAGGATAACATCATTCTACTCATTTTCCATTCTCAGATTTATTTTGGCAAGAATATAGGTGGTTTGTTTTTCCCATCAGTAGATACAAATTATCTGGATTTTTTTTCTTTTCTGATACTAATACCTATTGGTTTGTTGTTGTTAGGTGTCATCCAGTCCTGTCCAACTCATAGTGACTCTCATAGGGTTTTCAATGGATGATTTTTTCAGGATTGCCTAGGGAGTGGATTGCCATGTCCTTCTCCCATTTCTGCAGTACTGGAAATGGAACACAGGACCTCAGAAATTATAGAGTGGCACTCTACCAACTAAGGTAAATCCAAGCCCCAATACCTATTAGTTGCCATTACCTAAATCCAGAATTTCATTGTTGTTGTTGTTAAGTGTCATCAATTTGGGGTTAACTGATAGAAATGGTATGTACAAAAGAACAAAACATTCTTCTACTCTGTGCCAGGAACACAATCTTATTTATGTTTAAGCCCATTGTAGCAGACTCTGTGTCAATCCATCTGGTGGAGGGTGGTCCTTTTTTCAATGACCTGCCACTCTCCCAAACTTGATGTTTTTCCCTAGGGATTAGTCCCTCCTGACTACATGGCCAAAATTCGTAAGATGCAGTCTAGCCATCCTTGCATCCAAGGAACATTCTGATTGCACTACTAAGACAGATCTGTTGGTTATTTTAGAAGTTCATGGTATATTTAATCATCTTCTCCAGCACCACAATTCAAAAGCATTAATTCTTCTCCTGCCACCCTTGTTCAATGTCCAGCTTTCACAACCTTATGATGCAACTATGGTATGAGTCACGTGCACCTCCGTCTTCAATGTGACATCTTTATTTTTCAACTCTAAAGAGATCTTTTGCCACAGCTTTTCCCAGAACAGTATGTCTTTTGATTTTTTGACCGCTGCTTCCAGGGATGCTGATTGTAGAACCAAGTAAAGCAAAATCATGGAAAGCCTCAATCTTTTCTCCATTTATTGTGAGGTTGCATACTGACCCAGTTGTAAGGATTTTTGTCTTATTGATGTTTAGTTACAATCCACACCAAAGTCTATGTTCTTTGATCTTCATCAGTAAATGTTTTAAATCCTCTTCACTTTCAGCAAGCAGAATCGTGTCATCTGCATGACACAGGTTGTTAATGAGTCTTCCGCCAGTCCTGAGGCCACATTCTTCCTCATGAAGTCCAGCTTCTTGGATTATTTGCTCAGCATATAAATTGAAGAGATATGGATCTGGGTGCAGTGGCACATGACTTTAATCCCAGCAACTTGGGAAGCGGAGGCAGGAGGATCACAAGTTCAAGACGAGAGGCAGTGGGCATTAGTGAGACCCTGTCTCAAAAAGTTAAAAATTGGGCTGGGTGTGCAGCTCAGTGGTCCAGCACTTGCCAAGCATGCAAGCACGAGGCCTTGGGTTCAACCTCCAGTAGCACCAAAAAAAAAAAAAAAAAAAAAAAAAAAAAAAAAAAAAAAGAAGAGATATGGTAAAAGGATACAGCCCTGATGCACACCTTTCTCAACTTTAAACTAGGCAGTGTTTCCGTTTTCTATTTGAACAACTAACTCCAGGTTCACGTACAGATTCCTCTTGAGTACAATTAGGTGGCCTGGTATTCCCATTTTTCAAAGTGTTTTCCATAATTTGTTATGATCCTCACAGTCAAATCCCTTTGCATAGTCAATGAAACACAGGTAGACATATTTCTGATTTTCTCTGCATTCAGCTAATATCCACCTAACATCAGCAATGATGTCCCTGGTTCCCTGCCTTCTTCTGAATCCAGCTTGATTTTCTGGCAGTTCCCTATCTATATACTACTGCAGTCACTTTTGAATGTTCTCTAGTAAAAATTTGCTTGCATGTAATATTAATGATATTGTCCGATAGTTTCCACATTCAGTTGGATCCCCTTTTTTTTGGAATAGGCACAAATATGGATCTTCTCTAGTCAGTTGGCCAGGTAGCTGTTTTCCAAATCTGTTGGTACAAACATGTTAGCACCTCCAGTGCTGCATCTGTTTGTTGAAACAACTCTATTGGTATTCCATCAATTCCTGGAGGCTTGTGTTTCACCACTTCTTTCAAGGAGGCTTTCACTTCATTCTTCAATACCATTGGTTTCTCTTCATATGTAACCTCTTGAAATGGTTGATCATCTACTAATTCTTTTTTGTATAATGATTGTGTATATCCTTGCCATCTTCTTTTGATGTTTCCTGTATCATTTAATATTTTCTCTGTAGAGGCTTTTACTATTGCCACTCAAGGTTTGAATTTTTACTTTAATTCCTTAAGCTTGAGAAACACAGAGTATGTTCTTCCTTTTTGGTTTTCTGTCTCCAGCTCTTTGCACATGTCATTAAAATATTTGTTTTTGTCTTCTCCTATTGCCTTTTGGAATCTCTGTTTAAGTTCCTTAACTTCATTATGTCTTCCTTTTACTTTAGCTGCTTGATGTTCGAGGGCAAGATCCAGTCTTTTTTGACATGTAATTTGTTATTTTCTTTTTTTCCTGTCTTTTTAACAACCTTTTGCTTTCTTCATGAATGATATCTTTGATGTCATGCCACAACTCATCTGGTCTCCTATCATTTGTATCAAATGCATTAAACCTGTTCTTGAGGTGACCTCTGAACTCAGGTAGGATATACTCAAGGCCATACCTTGGCTCTTGTATACTTGTTCTAATTTTCTTCAGTTTCAGTTTGAACTTGCATGTGAGAAGTTGATGGTCTGCTCCACGATCAGGACCTGGTCTTGTTTTGACA
Organism: Pedetes capensis; assembly: GCA_007922755.1. Taxonomy (NCBI): domain Eukaryota; kingdom Metazoa; phylum Chordata; class Mammalia; order Rodentia; family Pedetidae; genus Pedetes; species Pedetes capensis. Next base: position 26,520 of record VMDO01009553.1, on the reverse strand, counting down.
TTTGATATGGAGCTTTCCCATTATCTCTTTCCACAAATGTAGTCAATTTGGTTCCTGTATGCTTCATCAGGTGAAGTCCATGTGTATAGAAGCTGTTTATGTTAGTGAAAAAATGTATTTCCAAAGAAAAGGTCATTGGTCTGACAAAATTCTATCATGTGATCTCCAGTGTTGTTTATGTCACCAAGGCCACACTGTCCAAATACTGAGCTTTCTTCTTTATTTCCAACCTTTGCATTTCAGTCACCAGTAATTATAAATATGCCCTGACTGCATGTTTGATCTATTTCAGATTTCAGAAGCTGGTAGAAATCTTCCCTATTTCATTTATGGACTTAGTGGTGGTTGTAAAAATTTGAATAATAGTCACATTAACTGGAATTCCTTGTAAGCATATGGATATTATTCTACCACTGACAGCATTGTATTTCAGGACAGATCTTGAGTTTTTTTTTTTTTTTTTGTTTGTTTGTTTGTTTTTTTGATGATGAGTGCAAAGCCATTTCTCTTTATTTTGTCATTCCCACCATAGTAGACTATATAATTATCTGACACAAATGGCCCATGTCAGTCCATTTTAGCTCACTGATGCCTCAAATGTCAATGTTTATGTGCTCCATTTCTCTTTTAATGATATCTAATTTTCCTAGATTCATACCATGTTACATTCCATGTTCCAATTATTAATGGATGTTTATAGTTGTTTCTCCTCATTTTGAGTTGTGCCACATCAGCAAATCGAGGTCCCTGGGGCTTTACTCCATCTTCGTCATCATGGTAGATTCTACTTTGAGGAAGCAACTCTTCCCCAGTAGGCTTTTGAGTACCTTCCAACTTGGAGTTCTCATTTTGTGGCACTATATCTGACAGAGTTTCTTTGCTATTCATAATTTTCTAAGTGGCTGTTCCAGAGTGGTGACCCTGCTGGTATCTGAGATGCTGGTGGCATAGCTCTCAACCTCATTCCAACACACAAGCCCACACAGTATGACAAACTGAGTTGGTAGTACATTCAATATTCATCTCAAACACCATAATTCAAAAGCAACATTTTTTCTCCTGTCTCCCTTATTTGATGTCTAGCTTTGACAAGCATATGATCAGACTGAAAATACCACGGCACGAGTCAGGCACACTTTTGTTGTCAGTGTGACATCTCTACTTTTCAACAGTTTAAAGAGGTCTTTTGTAACAGGTTTTCCCAATGCAATGCACATTTTGATTTCTTGGTTACTGCTTCCATGAATGTTGATGATAGAAACAAGTAACCCAAAATCTTGGACAACCTCAATCTTTTCTTCTTTATCATGAAGTAATTTACAGACTCAATTATAGGGTTTTTTGCTTTTTTGATGTTAAGTTGCAATCCATACTGAGGGCTATGTTCTTTCTTTGTCATCAGTAAATGTTTCCAATTCTATTCACTTTCAGCAAGGAGAGTTGTATCATCTGCACAATGTAGGTTGTTAATGTGTCTTCTTCCAATTCTGGTTCCATATTCCTCTTCATAAAGTCCAGCTTGAAAAGGTACAGTGAAAGGATATATCCTTGGGGCATACATTTCTTGATTTTAAATCCAGCAGTGTTTCCTTATTCTATTTGAACAACTGCATCCTGGTCCATGTACAGATTCCTTAGGAGTACAATTAGGTGCTCTGGTATTCCCATTTTTGAAGGGTTTTACATAATTTGTTATGATCCACACAGTTGAATGCCTTTGCATAAAACATAGATTGATATCTTTCTGATATTCTCTACATTCTGCTAATGTCCATCTGATATCAGCAATGGTATCCCCAGTTCCCTGCCCCCTTCTGAGTCTGGCTTTATTTTTTGTCAGTTCCCCTTCTATTTACTGTTGCATTAGCTTTTGAATGATGTTTAGCAAAATTTTACTTGCATGTGATATTAATGATGTTATTCAATAAAATTCAGTAGCATTTTATAAAATGGTATTTTTAATGATTCTTTCGTTATTAGCTATAATAATTTTATAGAGAGAAACATCTTGAGAATTATTGGACATGTGTAGTAGAGTTATAAATAAGTCAAATTAGATGTCATTTTATTTCTTTTACAAGTTTTCAAACCAATTTGTCCTAGACATCTTTGAAAGTAGCAACATGACTTATAAAATATTTTAGTACCTTAAACTCACAGAATAAAGTATATGATGTTTCAACCCATTGTAATTATTCTTCTGTCTACTCAAACTTTTCCACCTGTGACCAATGGGAACCTCTATAAATATTTATAGAGCTGTTTATTTTTTCAAATCCAGCAGTCTTTGAGAGAATTCTGATTTTCCCAAACACAACAAATCTTGTACATTTTATATCGCAGACCCTGAGTGGACTATTCTCCCAAGGAGGACACATCCCTTTTATTGATAAATAATATTTAGAAAGAATAAACAGAACAATAAGTGTGCCTATTTTGAGACAGTGGTCATTGTTTATCTCACAGTGGACAGAACTGAGATTTCTTTCAAAATGTTAAAATAAAAATCTCAAATTTGTAAATAATTTTTAAAAATAGCAAAATAAACCTTACCTAGATTCACCAATTGTTAATATTTTGTGATACTTGTTTCCCTATCCAGCTATCCATATCAATTTATCTACCCAGAGTGATAGATCCTGATGTATACACCTATATTAATATATTTATTATTATCACAATTATTATTTTGATAAAACATTTGAGAGGAAGTTGAAGAAGTCATGAATATTTACAAAGTAAACATTTCACTATAAATCTCTTGTTGTTTTTGTTAGGTGCCCTGGAGTCAGTATCTGACTCATAGGGACCCTATGTACAAAAGATGAAACACTATTGTCTTGCTTCTCTGCTATTCATAGGGTTTCAATGGCTGATTGTTTCTTTGAGAGTGCGTTTCAGCATCCTTCTCCCAAGCCTACAACTCCTGCTGTTCCCTGGTGGTCTCCCATTCAAGTACTAACCAGGTCCAGCCCTGCTTATTTTCCAAGACCTGACAGGACAAGACACCATAGTGGTACAGCTGCAGGCATACATCTCTTAGGGACATGGATATCATGTTATATAACATTAAAAATACTGAATTTTTAGCAAACTGATAACATAGTGTTCTTTAATATATAATCAGTATTGAATATTTGCCAATTATTGTAACTTGCTCTGTGTAGCAAATTTTCCAATATACGACCCAAACCAGAATTACATATTGCATTTAGCTGTTAATCTAAGATATTCTCCATTTGTAAGATATGAACCATGACTTCAAAGTAATATTATTATTTAAATTTATGACTTTAGTATTTTCTTTTCTAATTTCTTAAATATTTTACCTGTTGGTCTTATCTCCTATATGGAAAAGTTAGCTACCAAAGGACTATAGTTACAATGGTTGTTTCCCTTCAAAACTTATGTGTCAAAATCTAATTTCCAACTGATGTTAAGAGGTGTGGCTTTTAGGAGATGACCAGGTCATGAGGACATTGCCCAAATGAATGGGATTTCAGCTTTTATAAATGAGGCGTGAGGGAGCTGGTATGCTCCTTTCTTTCCACCACGTGCCAGATAGTGGCACTGTCTGTTAAGCAGAGAGCCCTAACTAGCTAGAAAATTTCTGGTTCTTTGATCCTAGACTTTTTATCCTCCAGAGTTATATTAAATATATGTTACTTATAAAGTAGTCAATTATTATTTATTATTATTATTGTTTGAATATGAAGTGTCCCTTACAGGCTCATGGTTTGAATGATTGCTCCCCAGCTGGTGGCACTCTTTTGGGAAGTTGTGGGTATTTTTGGAGCTGGGCTCTACCTGGAGGAAATAGGTCACTGGGAATGGGTCCTTGGAGGGGAATGGGTTCATTATCGCTGGATGCTTCCTATCATGTTCTTTACTTCTTGGCCTGCCATGATGTGAACTGAGCTGCTCACCATGCCTTCTCCACTATGATGGATCAAACCCTTCAAAATCATGAGGCAAAATAAATCATTCTCCCTTTTAAGTTATTCCGGCAGATATTTTGTTTGCAGTAGTGAAATGTGATTAACATAGAAAATTGATGCAAAGAGTAGAATCATTGTCTTAACTAAACCTGATCATGAGGTACTTGTGTCTGTAGACCTGGATTGTGGGAAGTTTGGGAGTTTGGAGAAGCAGGATACAGCAACATTAAATAGCTATAAGCAGTGCTTAATGGGCAAGTCTAGTGGGAGCTCAGATGAGAAATCCGATGGTAATCTGGATCATAAAGGCTGGGCTCATGAAGTTTCAAATAAGAGCAAGGACTCTATTGGTGGTTGAAATAGATGCCATTCTCATTTCATTCTCGCTAAGAATTTATTTACATTTTGTCCCTCTTGTGAAACCTTATGGAAGTCTAAATTTAATGACAGATTAGTAGAGAAAATTTTAATATTGTGTAATATTCAGGCTGTAGCATGGTTATTGCAAGCTACTTATAGACACATTTACAGTGAGAATCATCAATAAAAAGCAGAGTAGAAGTATTTTCGAAAAATGTATTGTCTATCTAGAAAAGGAGGGACTGGGAATTTGGGGATAATAAATGTATACTTATTAAAGAGATGAGCATCATTAAGGAGAAGCCAAGCACTTTACCATGAGACAAAAAGCAATTGACCACATCTCATGTATCACATGCTATAGGGTGTAAAATTGTGAGCTCATTCAAAAGACTTCCCTTTGAGAAGATAGAACCAAATGAGGTGTCCTGACAGCACAGTTCTGCATAAGAAAGTGTTTTCCTGGATTCCATCACCTAGATGCACAGAGGTTGCTACAATCATGGCCTGAGGGAACCCAGCTACTGCTTGAGCTGGCAGCAGACCTTGACATCATTTACTAGTGCTCATTTTACAGACATGCAGACATGCAGACTCCAAGGGTGTCACAGATACTTCTCTCAGGGTTTTCAAGGGAGGATTGGGAGCCCAGGCAATGTGTATCAAGCCTGGATTCTCTTCAGGGAGATTCTGAGAGAGTGAAGCATGGTGTTGTGAGGGGGAAGCCTATGCCACTGTGGAGGCCCCAGGACATTGGAAACTTCTGCTGAGGAAAGCTACAGGTAATGAGTACGGCCTGCCCAAGAAAGAGACCATGTGAGCAGCAAATAGCACGGCCATAGAGGCAGGGTTGCCCAAGTTCAGTGGAGCTCATAACAGGACACTGCCTGCCCTGGATGTTGCACATGGATTGACAGGATTTAACTTCAGCTCTGCTGAGTTTTTGTCTTTTTTGATCCCTGTTATAGTTTGAATTTATAGCTTTGGAGATGTACCCCCATTGGAGATCCAGAATTCCAGGGATTTGGGTACAGAAGCAGTTTGAGGCCCCATTTCCAGTTCTCCAATGCAGTGCTCTATGGCCACCTCAATTGTGGTCCAAGCAGGCTCATGTGCCTTGTGCTGACACTGGAAGGCACAGGCAGCAAATCATCGTGATGTTAGCACAGTGCCATTCACACATGTTTGCAGAGTGTATGAGCTGTGGGTTCTTGGTTACTTCTGACTAGCTTTCAAAGGATGTCCTCCAGAAGTGTTAGTTCTCAGGCAGAAAAATGTCACAGAGATGGGGCCTCTGCAGAAAGCCCCTACTAAGCAATATCTAGCAGAGCCAAAGGATTAGACCTGCCCCCAACATTCCAGAATGGTATAGCCAAAACCATGCAATTTCATCCTGGGTGATCAAGAGACATAAGACTCAAAACTGTGAAAGCTGATATGTGGGATATGTCCAGGAAAGAAATGGGAAAGATCTACTCAAAGCTTTGGGGGCTTAACTAATGCCCAATGTGTTCAAGAAGGGACGTTTCATAAAGAATATTATTCTCAAGGCTTAAGATTTAATTATGTTTTCTTTGTTGAGTTTTTGATTAATTGGAACTTGTTTCCTTTCTTTTCCTTTTCTCCCGTTTGAAGTGTGAGAGTCTATCTTATGGTTGCCCTACTACTGTATTTTGGAAACATGTAACTTCTTTGATTTCATACATTCACAGCGGGAGAGAAATTTGTCTCAGGACAAGTCAACTTTTAATGCCAATTGTATGAGACTCAGATGACATTCAGATGAAACATTAGATTTTCAAGTTGATGCTATAACAGTTTAAGATTTGGGGCACTTTTGAGATGGCAGGAATCTATTTTTCATGTGAGAGACCATGAATTTTCCGATACTAGGCAAATAAATTTGTGATATAGATGTTTGTGTACTTCTGATCTTCATACATTGAAACTAAGTACCAAAAGTGTAGGTTGTAAGATATGGGGCTCTGGGGAGGTGATTAGATCATGAAGGTAGTACTCTCATGAATGAGGTCAGTTTCTTTATAAAAGGAGCCTGAAGAAATCTGTTTGCTTCTTTGCGCTTTTGCCATGAGGGATACAACAAGAAGGTGCTATCCATGAAACAGGTAATTATTTTTCTTATTTTGGCCGGAGTGTATTACTATTATTAGTTTACTGATTATTTTAAGCTATCTCAAGCCTCCCGAAAACTTTTGAAGATATCTAACTTTACAATTTTACACATTTTAAACATGTTCTAACATCTGAATTATTTCTACCTCCTTTCCTTCAAATCTTGTTGCTATAATTTCATGTCAATTAATTCTAATTGTGTAACTAAAGTAGATGAGGATAGAGTTATTAAAGCAGTGATAAATCAATACTCCCTTGCACAGCTTTGGAACAGATGATATTGTTCATCTGGTTGATTGGTTGCTACTGGTTCTTATCCCTTATCTTAGTCAGTTGATCTTAGTATAAACAAGTGCCACAGACTGGGTGGCTTATAAACAACAAGAAATTATTTCACGTAGTTCTAGAGTCAAGAAAGTTCAAGATTAAGGTGCAGGCGGATTCTGTGCCTGGTGAGGGCTCACTTCCTTGTTCACAGAAAACATCTTCTCAGTGTTTTCTCATGTGGCAGAAATCATTTATAGAAGAAACAAGCTCCTCATGACTTTTTATAAGGGCACTAACGATTCATCATGGATCTACCTTAGTTCCAATGCCTTTCCAAAGACCACTGCCTTTCGCCTTCACTTTGAAGATTAGGATTACATGAATTTTGGAAGTAGACAAATATTTGCTAAAATTTCTTTCCTAGTGTCATTCATTTAAATGTATCTTGAATATTTCTTACAGTAGACACCACTGGAAGATACTGTGGGTTTGAGATCAATGAAGCCTCTACTTCCTCTGTACATTTTCTCTGTCTTGGGTCTAGAGAGCAGTTTTCTGAGGTTGTGGGAGACCCAGTGGTAAATGGAACTGAGTCTCTTCATCACTGCTCAGTCACTTAGGTGAGGACTAGGACCAACTGCAATGTCCACAGCTCTGCTTCATGATGGTATTGATAGGCCAGTGATGGTAGATCTACTCAGGGACTTTTGTGGACTCACTTCAATTCTGAGTGCATCCAGACTACCTACTTCACAGGGAAAGTAGAGAACATATCTGCAAAGCAGATAGGGTGATGCATGCACATAAAGTACTTGTACAATAAAAAAGTTACTTTTGAAATTATGTATGAAAAATTTTGAATTCAGATGAACAGTGTTGTGACATTAGATAAGTTATTTAATATCTAATGATAACTTTATCTATAAAGTAGTCAAAAATGTCATGCTTTGCAGAGGAAGTCTGGTATCAGTACTATCTATTAGGAATTCGATTCTCTAGATAGATGAAGGTAACTTAATATAGACAAAGGTAATTATGACTTGCATTTCATAGTAGATTTTATTTTCCACTAAGGGCCCAGGATGACAATGAATGAAGTCATTGTTCCTTAATTAGCCCACTTCAAATGGAATCATTTTAGAGGAACACATATATATCTTAAGAAATACCTTTTAGTGTGATATTTTACAATTTTGACCCAAATTCAGTTTTCTTTCATATTATAATGTGACACAAATCAAAAGAGATGTTTGAGGAAAACTATTAGGAGAGACAGGCCGCCTGCAGCGGTAGCCCTGTGGCATCCGATCCCGTCAGATCTCGGAAGCTAAGCAGGGTTGGGCCTGGTTAGTACCTGGATGGGAGACCGCCTGGGAACACCAGAAGCTGTAGGCTTGGGAGAAGAACCTAGCAATCCCCTCCCAAAAATCAATCTGCCATTGAAAACCCTATGAACAGCAGAGAAGCACCGACAATAGTGTTTCCCCTGTTGTACAGAGGGTCGCTATGAGTTGGATACCGACTCGATGGCACCTCACAACACAACAACAATTAGGAGAGACATAAATAGTATGCCGGGCTGGGATTTAGCTCAGTTGGTAGAGCATTGTGCTGTAGTCTCTGAGGTCCCGAGTTCAATTCCCAGCACTGCAAAAATGGGAGAAGGGCCTGGCAATCTACTCCCAAGGCAATCCTGAAACAGTCAGCCATTGAAAACCCTATGAGGGTCGCTATGAGTCGGATACCGACTCGACAGCACCTAACAACAACAAATAGTATGTCAGTTTTGACCCATGATTTAGAAAGATTTTCTCTTATAGGCAATGTTTTTTTTTTTTTTTCATTTCTAGCTCTACATATCTTGTGATATTTAATACTCTCCACATGCACATATTGTGCAGCCTGCATATGTACCAACCTGCTATATGGTCCTGTCAAATATTGGAAACTAAGCAGGGTCAGGCCTGTTAGTATTTGGATGACAGATCACCTAGGAACACCACATGCTGTAGGCTTAGGAGAAGGACCTGGCAACCCACTCTCCCCACGGCCCCTCCCCCCCCCAAAAAAAAACAATCAGCCACTGAAAACCCTATGATTAGTAGAGAAACACTGACATAGTGCCAGGCATGGCAGACTGTTGGGTAATGTTAATTCTGTTGTACTAATGTTTAGTTCTGTTGGGTCACTATGAGTCAGACCCAACTATATCTCACCTAACAACAACAATCACATTCCCCTAGAAAGACATTCTTCTAATGTAACATAACAAAGGAGAAAAAGATGACTATAAGTCAAGGAAAGTTTGTAGGTGGTTTGAGAAATTTGTAAGTGTTCTTATGCTTCTGTGTTCTAATGACTTTTGGATATAAGGTTTTCTATGAGTAATGTGCTGTAGGTTTAGGAGAAGGACTTGTCAATCCACTTCCAAAAAGCAATCAGCCATTCTCTGAATGGCAGAGAAGCACTAACAATAGTTTTTCTCCTGTTGTACTTAGGGTCACTATGAGTCAAACACAGACTGGACAGCACGTAATAACCACAACAACAATGGGTTATGTTGAGATGTCAACAATTCCCAGAGGAGCTTTTAAGGGTAATGTGTATTCATCTTTGGTTACACAGAAATAGGATAAGTAAAACAATGTGTAGTATTAAATACATTGCAAGTTTCTTGATAATAATCAGAGAAGCAATTGCTGTGGAAACGTTTGATGAATGAAAATATTTCCTTGATAAAGTCTAAGTTTCCCTTACTGTTCATTATGTAGTCATGGGCTTTGGGAAAGCTCTAGTATATAGAAATGCATTGAAAGTTTAAAACAAATCATCAATGGGTAGAGCAATTCATTATAAAAACTACATAGCTATGTGTTGTTGTTGTTGTTGATAGTTGCCTTCGAGTCAGTATCCGACTCATAGCGACCCTCTGTACAACAGGGGAAACACTATTGTCAGTGCTTCTCTGATGTTCACAGGGTTTTCAATGGCAGATTGATTTTTGGGAGGGGGTTGCCAGGTCCTTCTCCCAAGCCTACAGCTTCTGGTGTTCCCAGGCGGTCTCCCATCCAGGTACTAACCAGGCCCAACCCTGCTTAGCTTCCGAGATCTGACGGGATCTGATGCCACAGGGCTACAGCTGCAGGCACATAGCTATGTAGTACTCAATAATAGAGGTTGTTTTAAAACTGATTAAAAGAGTGCTTCACTAAAGATGCCCACAGCTACATGATCCCTATAAGGTGAATGTTCATGCTGCTGTGCTGAAATCCCTATCATCAGAGAAAATACAACTGAGAAATGATTCTAAAAATGAGCATATAAAAATACATTATTCATCCATTAGAAGAATTCTTCTGTGGTACTTCTTTCTGGAAATGAATAATGCTGCTCTCTGTAATCACCACCCAACTTTGCTCTGTAATCACCACCCAACTTTGCTCTTTGAATCTTTGTCTTCTCACTTCTCTAGGCTAACCCCAGTATTTCCCAGGCTGCAGACTTTCCTCTGAAAACTTGTTTCCTTAGCACCTTAGATTACAAGGCAGTTTTCTTTTCCATATATCATCCTTTAAGAATTCAACTTGCTGGTATAGGTACCAATTCTTCCAGGGCTATTTGCCTGTTTGTCTTGCCACAGATGAGGTAGATAAACTTTCCTTTATCTTTCAGATTAATTATATTTGATCTCTATATTATAAATGAAAGACTCATAGCATCTTAGATCTAGCAATATTTACTAACTTTTTTCTTTTTTCCTTACTAGGATAAAGTGAGGGAAGACATATTTGGTTTGAGGGAATTTTGAGAAAAGAAAAATACAGACTTTTTTGTTTGCATTACTACATTTACCTTTTACCTGAATGGTGTGGTTTCAGCAAACTCTTCCTTCAATTCTGTCCATCAAACTAATGTTTGAGTTATAGACATTTGACACAGTAGACCCCAGATAGAAGAGCAAAGTTTTCTTTTCTTTTTATTGCCAATAAATAAAATTCATAATATTCAGAATCTGTGTTTTACTCTTTCCATCTTTCTTCTTAGTGACTGGGGTTTAGCTCAGTGGGTAGAGTACTGCTCTGTACTCCCTGAGGACCTGGGTTCAATGCCCAGCATTGCAAAAAATGGGAGAAGGAAGTGGAAATCCATTCCCAAAGCAATCCCAAAATGATCAGCTACTGAAAACCCTATGAAGGTCACTATGAGTCAGACCTAACTCAATGGCATCTAACAAGAATCATATCACTGTTTTGTAAACTCCCTTGTGGCCAAGCAAAACCACTAATTCCCCCTCAGGCATTGTATACTTTGTTTTTCCATGCTATTATTCATTTTGTCTCAACTTCTAGAAATGCCTTTTCATATCCTCACAACAAACACACAGTCAAAGATCAGCAAACAGTGATTCTGTTCTTGAATCACTCAAGTATAGTTAATCCTTCTGTTATCTATAGTCATTTTTGTTATACTGCCTGATTACAATTGATGCCATGTTCAGTGCATGTTTTTACTTAATTTCACTCATTAGACCATGTGCTTTTATGAGGGGAGAGACTACAACTTATCAATGACTGGAAAATTCAAAAACTAAATAATTATTTTTGTTTGAAGAATTAGGAAAAAAGTCAGTCTATTCTTTTTCACTAAAAGTATAATCAGCTAACCTCCTTCTGCATCTGGTAATACCCGATAAACTTCTGTGATCACAATTACTGATATGATAATAGTTTTCCTTCCCTGAGAAACTGCCTTTGCAGTTCAGTGTTCATTTTGAATTTTGGAAATTGTCACTTCCTGAAAGTATGAGGGTTCAACTCTTCTTCTCATTCCTAGTTTTACAGTGACATTTTTAGAATCAGAGTCTAAAACATAGAAGTGCTTATTTTTATTTCTTCCAGTTTTTACATTAAATACAGAATCATTCACATATATCTGATGAAAATGAAAGATTTTCTAAAAGTTATCACATGGACACCAATTAAGAGACACTTTTTGGGATCCCATTGCCATGAGATATCCCTGAGAAGTGATTTACGCATTTTGAACCTTTTAGAATTTGCTTGGTATAATGATATGCAAATCAGGAGAATGAAGACATGGACCAAATTCAAGTGGCTAAGTAGACAGCCAAGTCTTACATTCTCCAAACCCTTATTATCCCAGGACTTGAAAATAAATCAATGAATTAAGATGATGCATGAGTGAAAAAGAATAATACTAGGACTGCCACCAAAGTTTCCTTTGTGAAAGAAAAAGGAAAACTAAACCATTATGTGTAGTAGAACTGACAACATTAGAATTTCCTTCTTTTGTCTCTCCTAAGTATATTTATTGTGATTTGGTTTGGCTGTAGCCCTCCTCTCTCTGTTTTTACTTTGAATTATGTCCAGGCTTTTTAGCTCCGGGGAAGCTAGTTGTGGTATTGAAGTAGCTCTTTCATTTGAACAGTGCTAATTGCAGCTACAATCACTAGTTCATCGACCATGGAAATTAATGATGAAAAAGATCTGTTAGATCATCTCTTCCATCTGACAATAAAGGATTATTTTTACATTATGTCCTAGAATATTCTGCCTGGTTAATTTTAAGTGACCAAAATAATAAGGTTCTCACCATTTCCCCTGGGAGAGAATTGTGTAGCCTAATCAGTTTTGCTTAGGGCTTCCATCTGAAGATCAGTCTACGTTTTCTTTTTATCCATTTCATGACATTACTCCTAGTTATACATCCTTGGGTCACCCTAAACAATTCCATTCTCTTTTCCATTCAATTTCACACATTTCTTGGCTACCATTCTAAAAGAAAGCCAAGGATGGTTTTACATGCAGTTGTGGAGAAGGATTTGGTCTTGGTTAGTAGAGATGAAAAACACAGCTATGCTATTTCATGAATCATTCTCGTCCAAAAGGAAGGGAAGAAACTTAAAAAAATAATTTTAAATGCAAGAAGGTGGCTATTTGCATCTTACATGTGATTTTTGGGCTTTTTGTCCAACTTTTTTATTTTATTTTATTTTAGTTTTTATTTTCAGTACTTGAGGGTTGAACCCAGGGCCTTGCCCATACTATGCAAATGCTTCACCACTGGGCTGTACCTCTGGATCATTTTATTTATTTATTTATTTATTTAATTTTATTTATATCTGGAGACTCTGCCTCACTAAGTATGTGCAAACCATCTCTGCCCTCAAACCTGGTATCCTCCTGCCTCTGTCTCCTGAGTGGTGTGAGCCACCACTCCCAGCTGAACATCAACTTTAAATACATATTAAAATCAAACTCCCTCAAGATATTTTCCATGACCTTTAAATACCAGTTCTATTAAGATTATCCAATCTTTGAAATCTTAACAGGTAAATCTCTTTTGGGACTTGGTATTTCTCTAATACACAATGGTCACCAGGTGTCTAAATAAATGTAAACCTGTTACTTTCTTTATTCATTTTAAATACATATATATATATATATATATATATATATATATAATATGTATATGAATTGATTTCTCGTTGTGTTATTTCAATGGGTATACATTCGATTTCTTATTATACAGTAATAAGGTAGTCAGTTATGTACTATATCATTCAGTATGTGATTAAGGGAAAAATTTTGATCTCTTTATAAATAAGTGATAATGTAAGAAAGTATTATTATAAATGACACACAATAAAAGGAAAATATTATAGCTATAATTGCAGATTTATTAACAGAGTTGGTAGATTTGGGGGGTTAGAGGCTAACACATTTTAACATCATTATAACAAGTTAGTCTACATGTATTTTATGTGAAATTGATTCTAAATGAGAGTTATGAATTACTTACACACTACGCAGGATAACAGGAGAGAAGAATAACCACTATTTTTGAAACATGAACTTCTTTAAGATAATATAATCTATGAGAGTCACTCACCCATGTTAAGTAAAATAAATGGACTTGCTCACTAAAACATGAGAACAGAATGATTTATTATAACTAGTCCTTTCATGGAAATTATTTTACAGAGTTTTAATATGTTTCAATGACAGATAAATCTTTAAAGAAATTTTAAATGATTTGTATTTAATATTATCAAATTATGTACCCAAGGGAAAATTTTAAGAGTAATTAAACTATGATATGTAAATTTTTTAATTTTCTGCAGATAAACACTGTTCCTTATATCTTCAAATTTCAAAGACATGTCATTGTCAATCAAGATTAAATCCAATCATTACTTCCTTATTTCAAAGATGAGACAATCCTTGTTTGTTTTCTTTTCTTTTTTCTTTCTTTTTTCTTCTTGTTTTTGTCTCTTTCTTCTTTTGCTGATTTTAGAGCCTCACACAGATTTTGTAAGTTTTCTGCCACTGAGCTACACTCCCAGTTTTATTTTTATTTTTAACTTGAGACAGAGTCTCATGAAGTTATGCAGACTGCCTCTGGCCTCGAACTTGTAATCTTCCTGCCTCTGACTCCCAAATTGTGTGAGCCACCACTCTACCTAGCCCCTCCTTGCTTCTTCTTAATGTCTTTCCTAACATTTTTTGCTCCACATAAAGTCTTCTGACTCATATGTGGTTTTGTACATTTTAATGGCTTTGTTGTTGTTGTTAGGTGCCAATCCTACATACAAGAGGGGAAACACTATTGTCAGTGCTTCTCTGTTGTTCATAGGATTTTCAATGGCGGATTGATTTTTGGGAGTGGGTTGCCAGGTCCTTCTCCCAAAATGTGTAGCCCAAGTTAGCCTCTAACTCGTGATCCTCCTGCCTCAGCCTCCTTGTTCACTGGTGTGTGCCACCACGACCAGCTTTAATGGCTTTACATGGAATCAAATTAAACATCTCTATCAACCTAGTAAAACACACCTAAAATAGGTGAATTCACACAGAATTAATTCCTACTCTCTCCCTCTTATTTTTTAATATTTTTGGGGCGAAGTCTACATTTTTCATTGCTGATTTCAATAAAATTTTAGTTTCACTTTTGTTGCTGAGATAATCAGCCTTATTTATCTTACTTAAAATGTTATGTTAAGAGTAAACAAGGCTGAGTGTAATGGTGGATGCCTAGAATACTAGATAAAAAAAAATTAAAATCCCAAGGCAAAAAATAAGCAAAATCTTAAGGTAAACATTAAAAAGAGCCTGGGGATACAGCTCAGTGGTAAAGCACTTGTGAAGTATGTCAAGGCCTTAAACTCAGCACCCCCAGTACCACCCATACACACAAAAAAAGACTAAAGAAAAACAACATAAACAAAAACATGTAGCATGTTTTTAGAGAAACAAATTTATTTCATAGAGTTAAAATAAAAATATACATACAATTTGCAATTAAGACAGAAAAATAAAGTGTTCCTCCCCTAGTATATATTATTTGGTATTTGGTTTATGTTGTGAAGGACTCAAGTGCTTTTTCCTTTTCCTTTTTTTTTTTTTTTTTACTGCATTCAAGGAACACAGGAAACATTACCAAATTTATTTTCACAGTCTCACTGATAATTAAGTTTCTATGGGAGTCTGAATGTGCTTTTAAATAGAAAATGAAATCAAGTGTACTGAAGATCATTTAGGAGGGAAAGACAAAGAAAGGAAAGGAAGATATAGGCAACTGGATGTATATAAAGGCAAAAGAAGAACGGTGATTACTGACATGTCCTTTCAGAAAGTGCAAAAGAACATACAAATTGCCAAGTAACTGGACAATTATTGAGCCACTCTATGTAAATACTTACATATTTTCTCTACCTTATAAACTAGTCATTCACTGTTAATATAGTACTACTTTAGATATTTTTCAAAAACCTTCATTCATTACCTTGTATCTATTCAAAATTATATTTTGTAAATTTGGAAATCCAAGCAAAAATGTTAGAGTCCTTCTGGATG
Organism: Pedetes capensis; assembly: GCA_007922755.1. Classification (NCBI taxonomy): domain Eukaryota; kingdom Metazoa; phylum Chordata; class Mammalia; order Rodentia; family Pedetidae; genus Pedetes; species Pedetes capensis. The sequence continues at coordinate 10,949 of VMDO01009553.1, read as the reverse complement.
AGAGATGTTCTGGTTTCACACATATGGTGATAAATGACTGGTCTGGATTCTTAGTCACTACTGGGTTTCTATATTGTAGGGCCCAGCTTTAAAAGTCACCCAGTGTTACTGCCTCTATTAGCCCAAACTGACTTAAATCCAAGGCCTTTTTATTTCTGATTTAAAAAATTATAAGGAATAAGTTCCAGCTAAAGATGCCATTCTATTTATCATAATTGTATAAATATTTTGTGAAATTCCAATATTATGAGTTTTATTAGTAGTAAACAGAACTTCTCTCAAGACACAGTTTGTGTATTTCATATCCAGATATTATGCATTAAATAAGTAAACAATAGGAATAAAGAATATTTGAATGATTCTGGACATGACTAAGAAGTGCTGTACCTTTAAGGCCCAAAGGATTTGAGTTACCATATTAACATATATTACATACATTTTTATCTAACATTGGTGTTTTTTAAGGAGATTAAAGATCATCAATGGACTATAAGCCTAAATTTTCCTAATCTACCCAGGAAAAAGGAAAAAAAATTACCGTTCTTAATGCTTTGTTGACTGTTCCTGAATCTATTTATCTACCTCTACTGCTGCCAAATACTGACTTCTAATTTTAGATATTGGAAGAAACAAGACAAGGAGCAAGGTCTTCAGAGACTCATTAGGACCATTAGAAAAATGTTTCTAGCAGCTCCTATCAAAACAGCAGAAATAAATAACGTTTGTTCCTGGGACGTGGATTCACCCTGTTTCTGTAGCCCCATTTCCGAATGATGTATTACAGTCATTACAGTCACCTCTGTAGGACATTGTGTACACATAAGTCTGAGAGCCTCACCTCCCACTTCAGGGTATTTCCTAATATATGAACCATTTGTCCTTGTCAGATTGTCCAAGGTGAAAATAATAAACTTTAAATATGAACCACTTCTAGGAAACATGAATATAGGAGAAAGTATTTTCTCTTACTTTTTCTTGCCACAAAGAAAAAAGATTCTGTGAGAGAAAATGGGTTAAATGATAAAGTACCTTTAAAAGAAGTATTACTTGTTTCATTTTTTAAAAATTACTCTTTAATAGAGATACTCCATAAAATAGAAATGCCAAAATCTGCTATTTGTAGACAATTGCATTTCATAACAAAGAAAGATGTGTTACATGTTTCTATCAGGACCAAGAGGGTCTATGTCAACCACAGGAAAAGCTGAAACTGTCACATATTTTTCTTTATACAATGTAATATTATGCATGATTTAAGTAAGCTTATAAATATTGACTAATGAATTGATATTAGTGGTATTTTGGTAATTGATATTTTGCTATGAGAAATTCCAGAAATTTTTAGCTGAACTGAATATAATAGTTTGGAGTACATTTTACTACTTATAAAATATAAAATATAACCATATTTTGCTGGATATGAAGTTCAGTGATAGAGCACTATACTAAGCATATGCAAAACCCTGGGCTCCATCCTTGTTGTTGTTGTTGTTAGGTCCCTTCGAGTCGGTATCCAACTCATAGCGACCCTCTGTACAACAGGAGAAACACTATTGTCAGTGCTTCTCTGCTGTGCATAGAGTTCTCAATGGCAGTTTGATTTTTGGGAGGGGGTTGCCAGGTCCTTCTCCCAAGCCTACAGCTTCTGGTATTCCCAGGCGGTCTCCCATCCAGGTACTAACCAGTCCACACCCTTCTTAGCTTCTGAGATCTGACGGGATCAGATGCCACAGGGCTATGGCTGCAGGCTTGGGCTCTATCCTTAGCCTCACAAAAACTAAACAAATTTTAAAAAATAATCACATTTTAAAAATTAGTTTTGAACTAAATTTCTATCAATTTTCTTATTACCTTTGAGGGAAATTTATGACAGTATCAGCTCAAGTCTCTCTATCCTGGAACAGTAACCTTAAAACAATACTGAGAAATGATATAGACAGATTCTTCTTATCCTTGCTAATCCCTGTTCAGTTTTTATATAATTTATGGAAGTAAATAACATTAATGTAATGAATTGCCTCCTGTATATTGTCATTTATGAGTGCATTATCAAAAAATAGTAATAGTTTAATGTAGGTTCCAGCAAGGACAGTAAAAGAATATCACATAATTCAATATAGGGAATTTAAAGAAAAGGATTAAGAACAAATGGATCTAGAAACATTAAAAGCCCAAAAAGTGAATAGTGAGGAAATCAAGAGATTAGCAAAAGTTGGCAGCAGCTACATTCTGAAGTATGGCAAGAAAAAACAAAAGAACAAATTGACCATAGCCCAGGTTCTATGAACACTGAGCAGAAACAAGTGTATCTGTTGGTGGGAGCAGGGCCTAGGGTTGGAGCAGAGCCACAATCTGTGATGCCACTAACGCAGAAGAAGGAGCAAAACTGGTCTACTTTTTCCCTCAGCCCTGCACACTTCAATGTCCTGTCAGTGACTGTCAATAGCATAACCCAAGTCCATTTATAAGGAGAAAATGAAAGCATCATTCTTTGGGAGTCATCTCCAAACAGAGCAGATGGTTAGTGTTACCACAAGGAAGGTTACATTTTCTGAAACCTATCATCCATCTGGGCTGGGGTTTAACTCAGTTGGTGGAGTGCTGCTCTAGAAATGGCAGAATATGTGTATATTATGTAAGTACAATTATCTATAATACTAGTAATAATTTTATTCAACAAATCTTATTTATAAAATAAAAAATGCCTATGATGTAATTGGTGGTATGTGAATTTTAGAAATGCAAATCATCATTCCATGAATATTTATATGGATTTGAGGGTAAGAGAAAGGTACTAATTTTTTGTTGTTTGCTACTGAAATGGCATATGACACAAATTTTGATTTTCCCTTTATTTTTTTAAACAAAGTATTTATTATCACCTCTATAGGCCACTAGGAGATATCTGTCAAAAAGAACCGATCACTTGCCGCCATCAACATTTTCAGAAATAATATGGTTTGGATGTTGAAAGTCTCCCAAAGGTCTCCATGTTTACGACTTGGTGCTCAGGGTGATGCTATAGGTAGATGAATCTTTAAGAAGACAGGCTTAGTGAGTGGTCTTTAAGGTCATTGTACCCTTGAAGGGAATTGTGGGATTCTGGCCCCTTTCTCTTTCTCTCTCCTGAGTTTTGGCCATATTACAGGGGCTTTGATTCACTATAGACTCCCACAGTGGTATGCTGCCACAGGCCAAAAACTACAGGGTTAATTGATTGTGGACTAGAATATCCAAAATTGTACGCCTAAATAAATCTTTTCTTTTTATAAGGAGATTATCTCGGGTAGTTTTTATAGTGACAGAAAGTTAACACAAGATTTAACATTAGAAATTCTGCTCCTAATGCTCATTTTTCTAGAACCATGTAACATATTTTAGGTTAAAATGATTTCAGAGTACACATTGAAGTGAGAGGCAAAAAACTCAAGAATGAGAAAAGATTTCTCAGAATTATAACTCACTCACTGGCCCTTGTAATAACTTTGCAAAGAGCTAATCCCAAAGAGATTGCCATATAAAGCTGCTAATTACAGAAGCTGACCTTTCATAGGTGTAGACTTGAAAAATACAACAGATTGGTTTAGACTGAATAAATCAAGTTTTATTATTTAAAATTGTCTACATATTTCCTGCATGTACACAATCAAGAGATAATTCTCTCACATTCTTTGAAATATTTTCAGACTATCATGTAATTTACTTTCAATGTACTCTATTTCATCAGTATTAAAAGAATAAATGGCAAATGAAGTCAAAAATATGAAGATGAAATTGAAAATTTAAACTTAAAATAGAATGGAAGCATAAAAAAGATACCAATAAAATATATTAAAATGATACATTGGTCTACATAACACCAGGTTCCCATAAATATTCCAGTGCCTATGGAACATTGGTTAAATAAAATGATAATTAATATTCATGACCATATTCTTTAACCAAAAGTTACTATGAGGCCAGTTTGCTTAGTACTCCAGATCATTTCTCCTTAAAAGTGTTTCACAAATACTTGGCCTCTGTTATCTATTAATCAATGAGAGTCATGTTACTTATATTTTCCTAGATTCCAGCAAGCTCAGATTTATATTTGAGAAAAAAATATATATATATATGTTAGTCTGTAAATATCATGCCTAATATTCTTCTTCATGATATATTTTCAAATCCTTGTGTGTGTGCGTGCATGTGTGTGTGTGTGTGTGTGTGTGTTTGTATGTGTATGCAACATTGCTCAGAAGCAAACATTTATAAGAAGCATGTCCCTAAGCAATGTCCATAAGATGGTCAGTACTGGATGCAAGATGCACTCATATTATTAATTAGCCCTTTAGTAGCATTCTTTTCTGTACTTATTACTTCATACTATGGGCTTCATTCACTGCTGTAATTATCTGAACACCTAATAACAGTGTCATAGTTCTATGCTCTTTTGACTTAAAAGAATAAAAATAAGTTTTATTTTACTAGTTTCTGATGATGTATAATTTAAAAGTATCAGGAATAGGAATGTGATGATATTCTGGATAATCTTAATAACAATAATAATAAGCACTTATATAGCATCTCTGTTTATAAAAATTATAGTGCTTCACACAAAAGAGTATAATGGCACAAATCAAATAAGAGGAGCCTTTCAGTATCAAACTTGTCAGAAACAGTGACACATTTTAATTTGTTGTCATTGTTGTCAAATCAAATTTGAATCCTTGTCTGAGTAACTTTCTTTTCCAAGGTGTATAACCTCAAACTAAACTATAAACCACTGTCCTTTTGCAAAGATCCTTAAATTAAGTTCTCTGCAATAGTTCTATGAGGTGAGAAAGGTTATAAATTTTACTTTGAGAGTGTAAAGTATATTCTATTTGAATGAAGAGAAGCCTAACATAATTTTTCCTAATCAAGCTCGCTTTGGTTCCAATAGCACTACAGGAGGCTATTGGAAGTGCCCCCACCCCATCTCTGTACAGAATAATTAAGCTGAGATTCGTTTGAATTCTTTTATAATTATCCCTCTCACCATGCTGTTGGGCTTGAGAAGTTAATTACAACCATTTTCATGCCCATAATGCAGAAATGATCTCTCCATTACATACATATTTGACAAGTCTTTAGAAGGATGTTAGATGATAGTGCCTGGCTATATATATTCTATCCCGTTGACAGTAACTGAATGTCTATGAGACATTATTTTTAGCTTTTTAGAAAGTGTTTCAATCATTTCTGCATGAGCACAGAGAAGTAGGTGAAACTATTCAAAGACCAGTTTCACAATAAAGATATTTAACATAAGGTCAGAAGAGTGCAAACTGTCATGAGGACTATTACAGAATGTATAGCAATTTACTCTTTGAATTATGAATAGTTTGTCTACTCCAAGCAGAATGGAAATTTATTCTAACAACTTCCTTTTCCATTTAAATTTGCCTTAGAATTTATCATAAGATAGTGTAGTTTAAGAAATAAAACATAAATTCTCTAAGATGTTTTGAATTTCCTATTTCAAAAATATAGATGAATATAGAAGAAAATGATAGAACAGCACCTATAATTATAAAGTTGCATTGTCTAAGACATAAAAAATTATCATTTTTCTGTAATTTTCTCTGAAAGAGTCACTACATCATAATTGCTAATCTGACATTATAAGATTAAGTAATATTTTTGGATTTTGACAAATATTTATTTGGCATACTATATTGGACCCAACTCGATGGCACCTAACAGCAACAGTTTCTATGTAGGAATTTGTGTAGATTGAAATCACGGTAGAGTAAGCTGAAACTATAGCTCAACAATTTATGTAGTTTTGAATGACAATACTATAGCTGTAAAATTATCAATTTCTGAAGGCATTTTTTTAAACAATATCCCCCTAAATCTACAGATTTATAGTTATCAGTGCTTTTTAGGGTCCCTATATTGTTCACTGTCTTTCTTTTCAATTATAAAAAAGTCAACTTATTGCTTTGTAATGGTACCAGAATTTTTCTTTTACAAATACATTACCATTTGACTTCCTAGAAATAAATTCAACTATTTTAAAGTGTCCAGGAAAGGCAATTTCACAATTTCAACTTTGATCATGTCTGATGGCTACCTTGAAATGCTCATGATATCAACTTATTGTTTTAATGAATGAAGGTGAGCAATAATCATTTAAAATACAACTTTCATATATTTAGAGGATTGAAGTTAGCCACATATTAACCCAATTTTATTCAAACAATATAACTCTAATTTCAAATTTGTCTTATTAATCATATTTATAAATAACTGAATGATATCTTAAAGACTTACCAAATGAACCACATTTCTAAAAACATTGTGATCACCAGTTTTCTAAAATATTAGGGCAATGAGCTAGTTTATTGTGCATATACATACTTTAAGAATATTAGAGCTTTGAATTTCAAAAGGCAAAGATATACAAGAAAGGAAGCTGTTAAATGGTAATAGAAATAATAATAGTGAGGTTGAGATTATAATACTATTAGAAGAGCACATAGTGATCCCAAGGGGCTGGGATTTAGCTCAGTTGGTAGAGCGCTGCACTGCAGTCTCTGAGGTCCCGAGTTCAATTCCCAGCACCGCAAAAATGGGAGAAGGATGTGGCAATCCACTCCCAAGGCAATCCCGAAACAGCCAGCCATTGAAAACCCTATGAGGGTCGCTATGAGTCGGATACTGACTTGACGGCACCTAACAACAACAACATAGTGATCCCTGCTCCATAGCATTTCAAAGAGACTTCCAGGAATGTCACAAATGCCCTCCGTTAAAGAGTAGGAATTATATGTAGAATAAAAGCAATTTTGCTCCTGAGAACTTTTATTCTGTGATTCTCTGTTCTACTCTTTGAGCTCTTGAACCTATCCTCTGTTTCATTCTTTTTAATCATTTTTATTGCAAAATTATATTTGTAGATTTCCACAGGATACATTATAACAGCTCAATACATGTAAAATAATCACATGATGGTATTAAGCATTTGCATCTCCTCAATAATTCATCACTTCTATATGAACTTCTTTTCTAGTCATTTTGAAATATGGATTATTTAACCAATGGTTACACTGCTGTGCTAAAGAAGAACTAGAAATAATTTCGCCACTCTGTTTTCATGCTTCTTACTGAACCTCTCCTCAGGCCCCCCTTCCTTAGACCCTTCCCAGGCTCTATTTTACACTCCCTGACACTATGCCATGCCTGTCACTATGTCAGTGCTTCTCTGGTATTCATAAGGCTTTCAGTGGCTGATTGTTTCAGGACTGTTTTGGGAGTGGGCTGCCAAATCCTTTTCCATTTTTACGGTGCTGGGGATTGAGCCCAGGGCAACAGGCAGCATAGAACAATCATTCTACCAACTGAGCTGCCAGCCCTACCAGTCTCTTTGTTGTTAGGTGCCATTGATGTCTCTGACTCATAGCGACTCTGACAGGGTTTTCAATGGCTGATTGTATTGGAATTGCCCCAGGAGCTGACTGCCACGTCCTTCTCTCGTTTTTGTGTTGCTGGGAATCAAACTCAGGACCTCAGAGACCGCAGAGCAGTGCTCTACCAACTAAGCTAAATCCCAGCCTCTTTCGTGACCACTATTTTATTTGTGTAGGGCAATAGCATTCACAAACTACTCCCTGCCCATAAAGGTTTAGAAACTCAGAGTTTTCTCTTAATTTTGACATCATTTTTAATTCCAGGAAGTTAATGCTTCTGACAATAGAAAAGTCTTCAAAACTTTGAAAACGTTCCATTAATCTTATTTAGATTTGCTCCATAAAATGAAAGGTATATGCACAACTGATTTTAAGGGATGCTGCTTTCTACCCTGCTTAGATTGTTAAACTGCTGGGGACCAAGGTTCATAAGATTTTTGCAAGTACTTTGGTAAAGAAGAGAGGTAAATAGTGTTATCTTCACCTTCCTGGTATATTAACAGAGTCTTACAGCTCCAACACAGTTTAAATCTTTACCCTCGATTTATTTCTTCTCTGCCCAGAGGCAGTTGCTTATTTTGAGAGCATTTTGTCAGCTACAGAAGCTGTAAGGAGTTGCCATTTTATTTTCAAACCCAATAAGTCCTTGGGTAGAAATACTTTCTCTAAATTTTTCTTATAACTGGACAATTCCTTCTTCAACACATTTCTCTTTTTCAAAATTTTATTTTATCATACACAATGAGAAGAAGCACGTGGCACTTATTACACTATTCCTGAATATCTCCATAGCCTCTTCCACAAGTTCTTTAAATAAGCTTTATTAAAATATTTTTCTTAAAAATACCATATATTTATTTTTCCAAACTAATGGATTTCATTATATTTCCATGTATGCATATAATATACACCATATTCAATCGTTCTATTACCCTTTCTAATCTCCCTTCCACTTTTACCTTTCCACATCCCAAGTACTCTCCCTTTGACTTTTATGTCCTCCACTCCTCAAAAAAAATTCCCTATATGAGAGAAAACTTGAGATATTTGTCTTTGTGAGACTGGCTTATTTCATTTAGCATGGTCTCATAGAAACCCTCATAGGGTTTTCAATGGCTGATTCTTTAGGGATTGCCTCGGGGGTGGGTTGCTAAGTCCTTCTCCTGTTTTTACAGTGCTGGGAATCAAACGCAGGACCTCAGAGACTGTAGAGCGGCCCTCTACCAACTGAGCTAAATCCCAGTCCCCCGGCCATTGTGAATAGTACTGTGATAAACATCAATATGCAGGCATCTCTATATTAAGCTGACTTTGATTCTTTCATGTATATACCCAGAACATTTTAGGGCACAAAATAAGTCTTAACAAATAGAAAACAAAAATGAAATAATCGTTTTATATTATTAGAGCATAATAGAAAAAAACTAGAAATCAACAGCAGGAAAAACTATACCAAACAAACAAATCAAGACTGAGCAATGTATTTCTAAATAGTGGATTATTGATGAAATCTGAGGGAAAATTAAAAACTTCTTAACATCAAATGAAAATGAAAGCATCACTTATCAGAATCTGTGGGATGAAGGAAAGGCAATACTAACATGAAAACTTATAGCTATGAGTGTTTACATTAAAAAATCAGAGAGAATGCAAATAAATAACCTAATGATGCATTTCAGTCATAGAAAAGAACAAACGAAATGAAAAGTTAGGAGAAGGAAAGAAAGAATAAAGGTCAGAGCTGAAATTAATGAACTGGAAACCAAAAGAACAATATAAAGGATCTGTGATATAAAGAGACAACAGTCCTTTGAAAAGGTAAAAAGAAAAAAAAAATCCTTACTCAAACTAATCAAAAAGAGAAAAGACTTAAATTATTAGATAAATTTTGATCATGCATATTACTATAAGTAAAAATGTTGCCAAATATCTGAAATTGTAGAACATGTGGCACCTTTTCTCAGCATTTGATAATAATTTTCTCACTGACTTTTGAGCCTCCAATAATACATATCCTTGCTGCTTTCAAAACTTTGCCTTCTCTGAACTCAAAGTACCAAATATTTTAAGATTGGTACATTTTTTAAAGTAGATATGATTTGTAACTTAGCAACTGAACTGAAATACATTCTGATTCCTTTGCACATGTTACTATAAACTGTGTCCTCCTAAAATTCATGTGTTGAAACTGAATCTTCCCTGAGATGGTATTAAGAAGTAGGGCCTTTCAAAGGTAATTAGGTCATATGGCCAGTATTGTTGTTGTTGTTGTTGTTGTTGTTAGGTATGGTTGAGTCGGTGTCCAACTCATAGTGACCCCACGTACAACAGGTGAAACACTATTGTCAGTTCTTGTTTACTATTCAGAGGGTTTTCAATGGTAGACTGTTTTTGGGGTGTGGGCTGCCCTATCTTTCTCCCAAGTCTACAGCACCTGGTGTTCCCTGGCAGTCTCCCATCCAGGTACTACCCAGGTCCTACCATGCTTACCTTCCAATATCTGACGGGATCAGACACCATAGCGGTATGGCTGCAGGCCATATGGAGAGAGCTCTCCTAAAATGAGATTATTGTCTTTATAAAAGAGATCTCAGAGATATCCTTCTCCTCATTAGCCATGTGAAGATGTATGTCTTATAATATCTTATTAGTTTAAAAAGTTTTTTCCTCATTAAGCTGTAATACAATCATATTCATGTATGGTTTAGTCTTTGCCTCATTTCTTGAGATGAATATCTGGGATATTTATTTCCACTCTCCTATTTTTTAATAATAAATTAAATATGGTCACTTTTTTCTGAGGTAAAGTTTACATTTCTCTGAAGCATTGTAGGGTGAAATCTTTTTTATTACTTTTAAGTAATAGATCATTTGAATTTTATACCAAACTGGCTTGCCTATACTTCTAAATGTCACCTATTCTGGATTTCTTCATGGTGTCACCGGGTTAAGGTTAGCCACAAAAGCAAATATTTCAGGCCCTGGTACCAGAGCAGCTCAGTGGGCATGCAATTTATGCAGTCGCAAAGTCCCCATGCTCAGAAAGACCTGATGTTTGATTTAATACATAGCTGTTACTATGTTGAAATTCCTGTTAACTTTGAATGAGGAGATCTAATTTTTTTGATGGAACTAATACTCTAATTTTAGTTAGCTACAACCTTCTGAAATGAGTGATTCTTTTTTTCATATTTGAAGAGAAATGTAGTTCTTACAAGGGTTATCTCCTTGTAAGAAAACATCTATGCATTAGAAAATCACAGGATAAAACATTGACAATTAATTGGCCCAGAACAAAAAAGAAATATTCCATAATACTTTTTTCTTTTGCTATCTGTTAAGATATATAAATTTTCAAACCTTCCATTCCAATTGTTCTATAGTTATGTTCATAATAATTTAATATTTCTAAAATGTAATGATTTCTCTATGCTAATTAATGTTATATAAATGTTGAATTTCTAATATGACCTGTCTTACCCTTTGATCTTTAAGGTTTGCTTTCACCCTAAA
>VMDO01009552.1:65756-77162 GCA_007922755.1 Pedetes capensis | reverse complement strand
ATCAACAATGATTTAATGTTCAAATTTCATCGGGTTTTTTTTTTTTTAATTCTATTAGACAAAGCAGTATAACTAGACCAAAACTGTTACTTGGGTAGAGATTTATTTTTCATGCATGATATTTTTTAAATCCTCAATATTACTGCATTGCTCATATATTTTGACAATTTGGGTGTAGAATATAATTTGGGTATAGAATACAAAATTTGGGTACAGAATACAAAATAGCATGCTGATGTCATCCACATGAGGGTACCAGATCCTTACATGGGTAAAAACATTGTTTGTATTTGTTGTTTTTATCTTTCCACTCCTCTGGTAATAATGGTGATATTTGCAAACCTCAGATAATACAAATTCCCACACTTTTGGTTTTCTCTAGAAGACAAAGGCTATATAATTCAGTAGGGCTTGGATTTAGCTCAGTTGGTAGAGCACTGCGCTGCAGTCTCTGAGGTCCCGAGTTCAATTCCCAGCACCGCAAAAATGGGAGATGGCCCTGGCAATCCACTCCCAAGGCAATCCCAAAACAGTCAGTCATTGAAAACCCTATGAGGGTCACTATGAGTCAGATACCGACTCCACGGCACCTAACCACCACCACCATATAATTCAGTACAGGTAGGATGTTAGCATGAAATGAAACTGCTTTATTTGCTCTCTTTGCTTTTGCTATTAATTGTACCACCACAAACTTCTCTGGCTAGAATCTGTAAGTAGATTTAGTGGGAGTTTTGTGTGGTATATTAAATATAATCATAACCTTTAGACTCTAATTTCTCCTTCAGCTAATAATCTTTAGATCATTCAAGATTATCCCCTTTAGCAACAGCACTCTTATTTAAATCATTATTTAACACCCTTTAGAGTCCTTTATCTGATCATCATTTATCAAACTCCTTCCGAATGACAGCCTCCTGAAATACCCACTAAAAAGTCATACAGTTAATTTCTGCACAGGGACTGGACGTGAGATTCTACTATAAATTGTCAGTCTCATCTTCCCAGGCTTGTAGAGAGCATATACATGACAACATTCACTTGTCAAGTCCATATTTATTGTAATGCACTACTTATCATTATTCAAGACACTGAGACTCTCTTGTCAAGAAACAGTAGTGTGAAGTGAAGTCAGCACATTCAAGGGATTTGGAGCAAAGTTGGCTTTGGCTTAATAGCTATCCTTTGTACTTAGGAGCATAGCCTCAAATGTATTCATGTGAAGGCAGCAGAATCGGTGTGGGAGAGTCACAGATCTACCCAGTGGACATGCGGCAGGCACATGAATACATTAAATCATATGGTCTTTCAACAAATCCACTCCTCAGAGAATGATTTAAGAACAAAAATTTGCTGAGGACTAGCTACATAGGGAACATTTATTGAATGAATAGCAGAGGAGCACTGACATAGTGCCGGGCATGGTACAGAGTCAGGGGGGAGTGTTTCACTCTGTTGCACTATAGAGTCACTATGATCTCGACCTGACTCCAATGGCACCTAACAACAACAACAAAAAAAAATGGCAATCTTCATTCACAAATTAGGTAAAAACAGTTTTTGTAGCATCTATTATTTGGAGCTCACCAAGATTTTTATTTGCTTGGCTCTATAATCAACACCCGTGGAAGCAGCAAGAAATCAAAAGATGCATTGCTCTGGGAAAAGCTGTGGCAAAAGATCTCTTTAGAGTATTGAAAAGTAAAGATGTTACACTGAAAGATGAAGTTGTGCCTGACTCATGCCATGGTGTTTTCAGTCCCATCACGTGGTTGTGAAAACTGAACATTGAACAAGGGAGACAGGAAAAGAAGAATTGATGCTTTTGAGTTATGGTGCTGGAGATGTCTATTGAATATACAATGCACTGCCAAAAGAACCAACATATCTGTCCTATAAGAAGTGCAACCAGAGTGCTCCTTGGAAGCAAGGATAGCTAGACTGCCTCTTATATATTTCAGACATGTAGTGAGGAGAGACCAATCCTTGGAGAAAGACATCATGTTTGGGAGAGTGGCAGGTCAGCGAAAAAAAGGTAAACCCTCCACCAGATGGATTGACATAGTGTCTGCAACAATGGGCTTAAACATAAGTAAGATCATGTGCCTGGCACAGAATCCAGAAGTGTTTCAATCTGCTCTACATAGTGTCACTAGGAGTTAGACTCAACTCAAGGGCACCTAACAACAACAATTGTTTTCTTCACACATAGGGTTCTTGTTCTGTGAAATAAAGAAGACTCATTAGGGTCTCCTCTTGTATTTAGTTTCATGTGAAGCAACTTTGAGAAGTGCTCATATTAAATCATTCAAAGTAAAATTGAAGGAATAGATTCAATAATATCACTCTTTCCCTACCTTGAGCCAGACATTTTCAGAATTGTTTTCTATGCAGCTAATGTTTTAAGCAATTAACTGCTATAGCTGAATATTGGGATGATAATTCTCTAAAATTGGAACTGGTCAAGTTAAAGTTTTTAAGCAGATATGACTGGTCTTATGTGTTATTAGAAATTAGAAATATTTAGTTATCAGAAGTGGGGAAGGAAAAGGTCAAAGAAAGGACTTAATACAGGATGTTCCTTTTAAAGAAAAAATGGAATAAAATTTAAATATATACTTGCCATTACCATTCTGCTTCAAGAATTAAACCCAATCCCATCTACTCCAAAGAGAAAAACTTAAACATTGATCACCCTGCAGTTACTTCCTACCCAATGATTTCTATATTTCATATCAATTTTGGAAAGAGATGAATAAGTGAATTTAAAATGAACTTTTAAAATTTGTTTCTATTCTATCAGACATATGAAAATTAATGTTGAGACTCAATAATAATGTTCTGAAGCAAAGGCAAAATTTCCTATGTTAAATTGTTGAATAACAGAAAGTTGAGTAAAAGATGTTGGTAAAAATAGCAAAAAGTATTAGCTCCATAAAAACAATGAGAAAACTACCAAAAGTAATCAAAATTAATATTTTCAGACTTCTAGAAATTAATGAAAGTCTTATGGCAATCTAGGGAGGGTTTATCAAGGAAAGGGGCTGAATCTTGGAAATAATAGTGACTCTGTGGAATATTTAACTATTTTTAGTCCCAAACCTAGCTGTCTAGCTTCAGAACCAACATCCCACACTATGGTGAAAGCCACTGGCTTAGAATCCAAAAGAGGGAGCAGAATGGAGCAGTATCTTCTCAAAAGCCTCATTTCCGGAGAATGGCCATTATTTGACCTGTTAGGTGATTTCCCAAAAGACCCTACTTACAAGATTGGCCTCAGTTGACTTAAATCATAGCTCACCCAATGTAAAAACACTTTCTTTGGAATAATTTGGGGGAAAAAAATACAGGCAATTGTTTCACATCCTGGCTGCCTAAGAAATCAGATCACAATTGGAGCAAACAATGGTCTAACCAGAAGCTTTAAAGGAGAAGCTATGGAATACAATATTGAGAGGGTTCTTAAGAAGCTCCCAAATATTTCTGGGAATATAGAAGCTCAGATGCATGTATAACACTGTGTCTGTATTCACGAAACACCTGAGAAGGCCCTAAGCTCACTTTCACCTATACCTGACCTCAAGGTTCCTCACTAGTAGGAAGTGCTAAAGCAGAAATGTCAACTGTTGGCTCAGTTTTGAAGTCAAGCCCTGCATGCATGCGGAGCCCCTTAGCAGAACTGGGAGACTTATATGTTCCAGGCATATAAGAAAAGTAGTGTCCAATCATCAGTAGATCACAAAATGAACTGATCAGAGACTTCGGTAGCCATACACGACAAAGAATACAGACTCTACAGAATTACTTCAAAAAAATTACTTGGAGAAAAAGAAAAAAGAACTATACCCACCAACAAAAGTATCAAACTCCAGTACAGAGAAAGGGATCTAATTTTATGACGTGCTCCATTACATTGTTTAAAATATCCAGTTTTCAACATAACATAACAAGACATACACAGATACAAGAAAATATGACCCCCACACAGGGGAAAAGTAAATCAAAAGGAACTGTCACTGAAGAAGGCTAGACACTGGATTTACCAGATAAAGACTATGACAACTGTTTAAAATATGTCCACAAGAGTAAAAGAAATCATGTAGAAAGAATTAAAGGAGAGCATGAGAAAGAATCATGTTTACCCTTACACAAAATATCAATAAGAAGATAAAAATTATTTAAAAGAACCAAGAAAAAAATTGGAGTTTAAAAGTATGATTACTTAAATGAAAAAAAAAATCACAAGAAACACTCAACAGTAAATTTTTCTTCTGTTATTTATGGGTTGAACCCAGGTCCTTGCTCATACTTTGCAAGCACTCTACCACTGGGCTTCACAATTGGCCTATTTTTTAATTTTTTTAAATATTCAGACAGTATCTTGCTAATTTATGGAAGCTACCTCTGACTTCAAATCTGTGACCCCCCCCCTACCTCTGCATCTCAAGTCACTGAGATCACAGGTGTAAGCCACCACACCCAGATCAACAGCAAATCTGAGCAAGTAAAAGAAAGACCAATTGAGATTATGCAGTCTGAGAAGCAGAAAGAAAAAAGAATGAAAATACATAAACAGAAACAGAGAGATTTGTGGCACAAGTGTACCAATGTATGTATAATGGGAGTCCCAGAAAAAAAGCAGAGAAAAAGGAAGAAAGACTATTTGGAGAAATTGTGACCGAAAATGTCCTTCTCAATTAAAAAGTAAATAAATAAATGAATAAATAAATAACCATTGTGTCATAAAATCATAAGGAAAATAGGATAAATTCAGAAATTCATATGTAGACAAATAACAAAGTGCAGTGGTGTATGCCTGTAATCCCAGTAACTCAGGAAGTATAGGCAAGAGTATTACAAGTTCAAAGCCAGAGGCAGCCTGTGTAACTTAGTGAGACCCTGTCTCAGGATAAAAAATTTTAAAAAGGGGTTGTGGTGCAGCTCAATGGTAGAGCACGTGTAAACTATGTGTGAAGTCCTAGGTTCAGCCCTCCAGTACCACAAAAAATAAAGAAAGAAAAAGAAAAAAATGAAATTCATGTGTAGATATAGAATCAAACTGTCAATAGCCAAAGAAAACAATGGAAATTTTGAAAGGAGCAACAGAGAAATAATACCATGTACAAGAAGTCCTTATCAAAATTAGGTCAGAAAGTAGGGACATAACAAACTGTAGTCTTACCTTATCTTCAAGGGGAAACATTGCCTGAACCCCAGTGGATCCTTGAAACCACAGATAATATTGAACCCTATGTATACTAAGTTTTTTCCTAGGCATGGGTAACTGATAATTTTTCTTTATAAATTAGGCTCAGTAACATAGTAACAGGGCTTCAGTTTAGTTGAGTTGGCAGAGTGCCTCTTTGCACTCTTATGCCCTGGGTTTGATCCCCAGCACCACAAAAATGGGAGAAGGACTTGGCAGCCCACTCCAGAAAACAATCAATCATTGAAAACCCTCTGAATAGCAGAGAAGCACTGGCATAGTGTTGGGCATGGCACAGTGTTGGATAGTGTTTCATTCTATTGCACATATGTTGCAAAAGACCTCTTTAAAGTGTTGAAAAGTAAAAATATCACATTGAAGACAAAACAAAGGTGCTCCTGACTCATGCCATAGTATTTTCAATCACATCATATAGTTTTGAAAGCTGGACATTTAATAAGAGAGATAGGAGAAGAGTTTATGCTTTTGAGTTACCATGCTAGAGACAAAGATTGAATTTACCATGGACTGCCCAAAGAAACAATAGATCCATCCTAGAAGAAGTGCAACCAGAGTACTCCTTGAAAGCAAGGATGGATAGACTGTATCTTATGTATTTTGGACATGTTATCAGGAGAGACCAATCCCAGGAGAAGGACATCATGTTTGGGAAAGTGGTGGGTCAATGAAAAAAAGAAAGACCCTCAACCGGATGGATTGACACAGTATCTGCAACAGTGGGCTTAAACATAAGAAAAGATTGTATGCCTGCCACAGAGTCAAGGATATTTCATTCTGTTGCACATAGTGCCCCTATGAGGCAGATCCTACTGGATGGCACCTAACAACAACAGAGTAACAACCATAATTACTAATAAAGTAGAACTACAACAAAATAGTTTAATAAATTTGTGTTCTCTCTCTCTCTGTCTCTCTCTCTTTCCCTCTCCTGATATTTTATTGTACTCTCATCTTTCATTTAAAGGAAGTACTTTATGGTTTCTCTGTTCTTTGGCAGCATTATTAAGTAAAATAAGGGTTATTTGTACACAGCACTGTGATGCTGTGACCACTGATCTGGTAACCAAGATGGCTACTAAATGATAGACAAGCAGTTAGTACATACAATGTGAATACACTGGACAAATGGATGAGTCACATCCAAAGCAAAATGGAGCCGGGCAGTATAAGATTTCATCAAACTACTGAGAACAGTGTACATTTTGAACTTATAAGTTATTTCTTTCTGAAATTCTCCAATTAATATTTTTGGATCACAGTTGACCAAAAGTAAATTTGAGGAATGTGAAACTACAGATAAGAGGAGTCTCCTGTCAAAGAGATAATAAAATCGTCAGCCAGGAATTCTATATCTAAAAAAACCTATCCTTCAGAGAAGAGGAGAATTAAGAAATTCCCAAACCATTAGAAGACCTAAAGCTTCTCTTAGGATGAGAAAAAAAAATTAGCTCAACTTCTTCCCAAAGCATCATGGTCCTCCAGTCTTCAAGCTTAATCCTTTTCTTGTTCCACCTAAAAACAGACAGGTTGAGACACCCTATCCCTGGATAGGAAGAGTCTTCATTCCTACACAGCCTTGAAGAAGCTTCAGAAGCCAGAACTTCGGCCTTCATCAAGTCCTTAAGATTAAATAGGGATGAAAGTCCCAGAGGGAGGAAGTGAGACAGGATAGAAAGACAAGAAAATTGAGGGACATGGAAAGTAAAGAGTTTCCACCCCAGGATCTGGTTTGAACCTCAGCAACTGAGAAACAAGGACATTCACACAACTACCAAGAAGACTGCTGTGGGGGCTGCCTGGATAGAGACATTAATTCTGAGAGACATTTTAAATAATGAAAATGTGAAAATAGCAATAAGCCATGCTTGGAGTCAAAATGTACATAATCCTTGAGCTTTACTATCCCCTCTGTAATTCTGCGCTTCTTTGAGACATGCCTAGGGAACTGCTTTGTGACTTTTTCACAAACCTGTACAATGTATAATCTCATTTTACTAAAGGAAAGTTTCTTCAACAGAAAAACTTAAAGGATGGAACTTCTTCTTTTGATCTTATTGGTACCTCCCCAGCCTATGACAGGGGACTTTCTAAGCTCATGTCACACGTGGGCTCCAGCTGGGTGCCCATGACTGACATCACAGGCGGAGTACCCTAGGTTAAAAATAAAAGTGGAGGAACACATGTGCCCGTCTCTCCTTTTGGTTTCTTCTTTGCCCTCTTGGTAAGTACATCTGTGTCTTGTATACCTATCTTTCTGGTCTGAGTGTCCACATGCATTCTAAGGTATGTCCTTAATAAATTCTATAACTTTGTTTCATTGTCAAAACTAAAAAAAGGAAGAAATTCCCAGATAAACAAAAAGAGAGAGTACTCATCACTAGAAGATTAGAAGATGCATCCTGAAAAAAGAGGGGGGACAAAAAACCTAGAGGGGTCCATCCTTCAGCCAAAATTAGAAGATCTATATACTAATTTTATTTCGGATATGTAGTCAGGAGAGAACAATCCCTGGAGAAGGACATCATGTTTGGAAGAGTGGCAGGTCAACGGAAAAGAGGAAAACCCTCCACCAGATAGATTAACACAGTGTCTGCAACAATGGGCTTAAACATAAATAAGATGGTTTGCCTGGCACAGAATCGGCAAGTGTTTCGGTCTGCTGTACATAGGGTCGCTATGAGTCGGACTCGACTCGACGGCACCTAACAACAACATATACTAATTTGAATCTACATGGAGAAAAGAACAATGGCAAAGGTGTCTACACAAGCAAGTAAAGAAGAAAATATGAATGTATCTTTTGTTACTATTTTTCTGTTCTATCTAAATGAAAAGACAACTTCCTACAGCAGTGATTATAAATCTATGCTGATTGGCACACAATGTCTAGAGATGTCATTTATATGACAGTAATAGCTCAAAAGAGCAGAAGGGAAATAAGGTATATAGGAGAAATGCTTTTGCATACCAGGAAATTAAGTTGGTATTATTCCTAACTAGATTGCTTTAACTAATATGTTAATTGTAATCTGCATGACAATCACTACCAAAAAAACTCCAAAAATATTGCAAAAGAAATGTCAAAGGAATTAAAAAGTGATACATTAGAAAAATGCCTATTTAACACAAAAAAGGCAGCCACAGAAAAATAGACAAGCAAAAAAAGCATAAGACATTTGAATACAAATAGAAAGTTAAGGAGAATCACATGGTCTTTGAGTGAGATTTGAAACTACTTGAGGTTGATGAAGCAAAAGTACACACAAGGTTATGGGAGTGGGGCATTTTGGCTTTCTCTAAATTACCTGTTTCACCTTGATCTGCATTGTCATTTTAAACCAAGAACTCACTTGAGAATAAACAAATTACCTTCTAATGTTCTGTGTATAGTTAAAGACAGGGGAAAAAACCTTTTAAACCCCCTTGTGTGCCACTTCCACCCAGACCTCTAACTGATCATCACGTTTGAGCATTCTGCTTAATAGTCTGGGTGAGCTAATAACCAGGAAGCAGAACAGGGGGAGGAAGGAGAAGGAAATCAGCAAGGAGGTGATGGAAGGGGAAGAAACAAAGGAAATGAGTTATGAAGAAAGAGAGGGAAAACCTGCTCCTCAGCCAAGCCTCCAGCGTCGTTTGCATTAAAATCACAACATATAATTCCAGTTTTGTCTCTTTGTAGTTTTCCTTTCTGTTCTTACTTGAATCCTTCCCTCTAGTTGAGCATGTCCTCAAGGCTCACACTGCTCTCTCTCATCCCTCCTCTTTGTTTCCATCATTTCCCTTCTTGGACTGCTACTTTGTTATTCTCTCTCATGCAGAAAATGGCCTTTCTTTATAATACACTTTTGATCTCCGCCCCATTGAACCTTTCCAGGTGGTCTCAGTTCAAAATGATCTGATGTTTGCTGGTTTCACTTCAGTCACCCCTTAGCATCATTCCCTTGATTCTGTCCTTTGCTACCATGTCAGGTTTAGAAGCATAGAGCAGTGGTTTAAATTCAGAAAGGTTTATCTTGTTGTTGTTAGGTGCCTTTGAGTCATGTGTGACTCATAGTGACCCACATAGAGTTTTCAATGGCTGACTCTTTCGGGATTGCCTCCAGAGTGGGTGGCCATGTCCTTCTCCCAGTCTTGCGGTGCTGGGAATTGAACTTGGGACCTCAGAGACTGAAGAGCAGCGCCCTACCAGCTGAGCTAAATCCTAGCCCGCTTATCACAATAGATGGATGAAATCCCAGGATGAGCAATGTCAAGATGGTGTAGAACAGGGGTCAGTAAACTAATGGTTTTTGTTTTGTTTTGTTTTGGGGGGGTATTTGTTTGTTTTATTGAAATACTGTTATATCCATTCATTTACAGGTTGTCTACCTCTCCATTTACTCTATAGTTGCAAAGATGAGTAGCTGTTGTCCTCACAGATACCCAACAAGTCACCAAGGAGTGAACTTTCCTTCACTTTCCACTCCAACATCTTCAGTACCAAGCTTGCATTTTCATGGTCCTTCATGTTCCCAAGGGCTGCTTGAGTTACAAACAGCTGTTATCTCCATTTATACACTGCCTGGAAGTCTCACCTAGCACATCTACTAACATATCCTTCATCAGAACATTTTCTCAGTCAGATTCTGTGGTGCATTCCTGTAAACCAGCAACTTGGGAAACGGAGACAGGAGGATCACAAGTTCAAGCCAATGGCAGCCTGCATAACTTAGTGAGACCCTTTCTCAAAAAAAAGGGGGGGCTAGTGGGGCAGCTCAGTGTTATAGTAGAGAGTGCTTACAAAACATGCATGAGGCCCTAGGTTCAACCCCCTAGTACACTCCACACACAAACAAAGAACTTTTTCTCATGACATCACCTGTTGCAAAGGAGTGGGAGCAATAAATCTTTACCTGAACATATTAGTACACTTGATAATATAGGCATATGTAAGAGAGGGAAATAGAGAAATGGATACTGAGTGAACAATTAGCAATCTGTATCACAGGAATTGTTTGATGACAAGAAGTAAACATCCTACCCAAGTGCCATAATTTATTGTTTATGGGAAGAATTCAAAGGAATCTCATGGAATATAAGGGTACATATGTTGTCTGATATTTTGAAGGACAGAAGCTAGACATCAGAATGACCCCTTATGTCTTCCTCATCTTTCTACAGCCATGAATTCATCTCTCCTCTCTTAGCTAAGCTTTGCATTTCTTTCTCTAAATGCCAGATTTCTCTGCAGATACAGATTAAAAGACTGCTTTTCTCTGAATGTTTTTCAAACAACAATTGCCATTTAACTCGGATTTCACCTCATTATTTCTGGGATCTAGACCCGGAAAACTATAATTACATTCTCAGGGTCCCAAATAGAAATTCAGGAGGCGGACAATCTCATTGACATAAATGGGTCATTTTTTCCCTCTGTGTTATTGAATTAGTTGTGACATGGATGATAATTTCATGTGGGCTAGCTGAATTTGCATGTCCCAGACAGGTAAATGCTCTAAGAAATAATATGAGCGAGAAATGAAGATGATAGGTATTTGTTAACCAATTTCTGAAGCCTCAGATCTCTTAGAGTCATACACTACCAAAAATAACATATATTACCTTGTAATCTTAATCAAGAGGCATTTATATTACCAGCAGAGGATTGTGCTTCTCAATTGAAGGATCAACTCTATGGAACAAAAATGAGAATAAAAGCAGTATGTAGCATTAGTTTATTATTCCAACATTTCTAAAGGTAGTAAAAAACTAGTTCCAAAATATATTGTATGGACTAAGATTTCCAGAAATGATAAGATTTTATGACAGCAAAAGTGACAGGAAATTAGTGGTCATTAGAAGCTCACAGTCACAAACACTACCATCCAACAAAGCAACCTTGGCCCACTGAGACAAAAGCATCTCTATATGGAAGAATTGCATAAGTTTTGTCCCCCTACCTGCATTATAACTTGTCTAAAAACAAGAACGATATTTTATATTTACCAATATTCATTACATTATTCATTTAGAAAAGTGAGAAATAGTATTTAGTAGGTTCACAAGAAATCAGAAGGAAAAAGTTAAGAGCATGGTTAGCACTCTTTGAACCCATCAGAAATACATTTTCCAGAAGACATTATTTTTTCACTTACTTCTTTTCTATGGAAAATCTCCAAACCACTTGTAGAAGAAAAAAA
>VMDO01009552.1:25654-65656 GCA_007922755.1 Pedetes capensis | reverse complement strand
GTAAAGAAAGAGCATTTTTAAGGTGATGTAAATCTTCCATAAACTAATTATTTTAAGTTTTTGGCTTTGCTTTGATGCTTGTTTGTTTGTTTGTTTGTTTGTTTGTTTGTTTTTAACATCAAGAATATCCATAGAAAAGAGCTAGTGCAGTAATGAACTTGTGTTGCTTTGTGGGTAAACCAGCTTACCCTGAGGTACCAATTTCTGAACATTTAACATCAAAATTATAGAAATAACTATGATACAATATCATATATCTGTTTCTAACCAGTTATATGTACTGGTTAGTTAATTCATATTGCTGTTAGCCTTTGTGGGGAAAAATACAATATCTCCTTTAATAGGCTACACTAGCTTATTAAGAAAGCAAAGAATATGTGACTAAATAACAGAGTATCTACATATACTATGTCATGATTTTTCACATTTCCTGATGCTAATTGCATAGTAGAAATAGCCAACTTAAATTTATACTACATGTGCCAAAACAAAAATTGCTCTCCATTGTACATCACGACCTTGTTCATTCATATGACCAATGACAATGGCTTTGCCTTGATGAAGCCATTTAGTTTTCTTTGATCCTTACAATGCACAGGAAACACTTTCATCATTGACATTGATTTGTTATGCATTTGACTTTTTGATGAAATAGAAGGATAAAACCCTCCTTGTTTTATTATTATGATGGCATGGCATTACAAATTGCATGTTTGTTTTCTAGTAAAATATAAATGACACTAGAGAAAGCAATTTATTCTAAAACCATAGTATAAACTCCTATATTTTCAAAGAACTGATGTAATCAAGTTGATAAACCATGAACCAGGCTTATTTAAATGAGTTGTCTTTTGGCATATGGAGAGAATTATTTTCTGTTATGAAAATCAAACAAGCTGTTAGTGAATCACAGAAGACAAATACAGAAAATTGCCTTGTGAAATCACATTTCAGGAGGATCCATTGCCCATAGCAATGATAAAAGAAAAACTGGAATATAAGAAAGAAAATGGTCTTAGTAACAGAAGAAACAGAATCTTCTCTCCTGATATTGTTCTAAACAAATTAAATATTAATCAGATTAATAGCATAAATGTTTGAATAACTAAAATATACATAGAACCACTAAAATCCTACAAAATTAAAACCATGTTTCCAGCAGTAATGTTGGATTAGTTGCTTTGACTTCCTCGCATTGCAAACAACTAAAAATGTTATATAAAATATTTTTCCAATCTTCTAAAACATAGTAATGAACTGGCAAAAGTACTGAGAAATATTAAAATACTCGAGAGAAAACAGAAGTTATGTCTCAGAAAATCAAGCAAACCACTAAAGTTTATGTATGTATTCAGAAGGACTTTGCTCACCAAATGAAATCCAGCTTTAGTTTTGTTAGTCTTTAAAGATAGCTGGAGAAAAATCCAAAGAACATCAAATAGAGAAACCACTAGGAACCTTCTAAGATATTTGGGGAATTCAAAAATTTAAACCTTCAGTATAAATATGAATTAAAAACCAGGCCAGGCAAGTGGCACATGCCTATAATCCTTGGCCCAGTGACTCAGAAAGTGGAGACAGGAAGATAGTGAGTTTGAGGCAGAGGCAGTCTTTGTAACTTACTGTGAGACTGACTCAAAATAAAAAAAAATAGAAAAGGGGCTGGGGGTGTAGTCAAGAGGTGTTGTTGTTGTTGTTATTAGGTGCCGTCAAGTCGGTATCCGACTCATAGTGACCCTCATAGGGTTTTCAATGGCGGACTGTTTCAGGATTGCCTTGGGAGTGGGTTGACAGGTCCTTCTCCCATTTTTGGGGTGCTGGGAATTGAACTCAGGACCTCAGAGACTGCAGCACAGCGCTCTACCAACTGAGCCAAATCCCTGCAGCCATAGCCCTGTGGCATCCGATCCCGTCAGATCTCGGAAGCTAAGCAGGGTCGGGCCTGGTTAGTACTTGGATGGGAGACCGCCAGGTAACACCAGATACTGTAGGCTTGGGAGAAGGACCCCGGCAACCCCCTCCCAAAAATCAATCTGCCATTGAAAACCCTATGAACAGCAGAGAAGCACTGACAATAGTGTTTCACCTGTTGTATACAGGGTCGCTATGAGTCGGATACCGACTCGATGGCACCTAACAACAACAACAAGTCAAGAAGTAGACAGCTTGAAAAGTATGTTAGAGCACCTGGGTTCAACACCCAAGTACCACAATAATCATCCTCCTCATCATCATCACAATCGTGGACCTCAAATGTCCACAGGGAGATTTTAGGAAAACTGGCCATGTGAGAGTTTAAAACTGAGTTTAAGGCAGAGTATCCTGGAAATTTGTAAGCACAGGTATACCCTCCCTCAGTCTGCAACCAGCATAGTTCAAAAAGCTTGAAGTTTAGACTGTGATTGAAAGGAGGATGGGTTGGAAGTATCTCAGGCTCGAGGCAGAAATAAAAGCAAATTAGTAATTGTAAATCATTATTGGAAGAAAAGCTTTAATATACTTTGTCACTAACAACAAAATAAAATAAGAACTGGAAACTCTAAATGAAAAATCACAAACACACAAGGAAATAAAACACAAAGAAGGACAACAGTGTCAGGCCTGTGAAAGGGTTGTTGACATGCTAAAATTACCAGACTTAAAGTAATGTTGTTATTTTTTATAAGCTAAAGAAATAACATAATAGAACAATGATACAAAAGACAACTCTTATTTTTATTCAATATACATTATATATGTAAACAAATGGATGTTCAAAGTAAAGAAAATTAAAATGGATATTAAAAACTTAATTAATGAGTTCAAAGGCAGATTAGAACCATTAAACTTGGAATAAAAGTAATCCAGAAGACAGCAAAGAGATATAAAGATAGCAGAATATAAGAAATAGAATTTGGAAAACATGGACCAAGTGACACAATTCAACTTGCATCTGTTGGATTTATATAAAGACAGAAAGCATGGAGCAAAAATGTTCTTAAGAAGAAGAGCTGAGAATTTTTCAGAAAAGCTGAAAAGTATTAATATGCACATTCAGGAAGTCAACATATTCTAAACATGATAAATGAAAGCAATCTATATTCAGTCACACCATAGAAAAAGCAAAGAAGACAGACAACATTATGATTTTAAAATAGCCTAAAGGAAACTGCATAATACTTGAATGGGAGGATAATTAAAATGACAATTAACTTATCAACAGCAATAACAAGAAGAATAATATGAAATAATATCCTCAATGTGCTAGGCAAAAAAATCATCAACCTCCAATTAGATGCCTTGAAAGATATTCTAAGGTTGTATTCTAGGAAAAAAGATTACTCTAAAATTGAATGAGTCACAAGAATAAACTAAAAGAAATGACAAATACATAAGTAAAACCAAAAAATAAAATTGTCTTTCATATTAAAAATACAAAAGATAGAATACAAATAAAGTATATAAAACATAAATCCAGAGGATTCATGATGAAGGAAAGAATTTTTTCAGTTCGTGTATGATTTTTGACAAAAATGAATGATATTGATTAGTTTGAGATTTTGATGAATTGGAAAATTCAGTAATGGCAGCAATAAAAGCATAGCTTAAATTGGTCAAGATTCCAGCATATTACAATAACCTAAAGAATTACTAAAAATGGCATTAAAAAGATGAATGTAATGAAGGGAAACCTAAAGAGAGAGAGCAGTTGGTTGGGGGCTATTTTCATGAACAGACGCAAAGGAATGAGGAGAGGGAGCAATTACAAGAATCTTCACTGAGAGAAGTTTATGGAAATGGTTGCCTTGAGAGGTAATGTAAATGTGAGATAAGGAAATAATGCTAGCCTGAGGTGACCATAGAAAGTAATAAATACCCTACATTCCTCTCTGCCATCATTGTCCTGCCAGTGTTCATTATTAGGTAAAACTTACCAGGTGACACATAGTAAAGGAACATATTGATGCACTTCCTACAGGTCAATCTCTTGGTGCAGAGACTATGGTAGAGAATACAAGAGAAGGGCAGGGGCAGCAGATAGATTCTCAAGGTGCATATACGAAAGAGCTTCACTGCAGCATTTTTTATGGTGGCATTCTGTTGAAAGAACAGATAGCTAAGGTATATTGGATATACATGAAATTCTAAGAAGCACTTAGAAGGCAGACTACAGGTACAGTGAGCAAAAAAGTGAATCTTAAAATATTGCTGAGGGGGAAAATGTAAGGAAGATGAAGATAT
The DNA here is from genome assembly GCA_007922755.1 of Pedetes capensis. NCBI lineage: Eukaryota > Metazoa > Chordata > Mammalia > Rodentia > Pedetidae > Pedetes > Pedetes capensis. The sequence continues at coordinate 61,435 of VMDO01009552.1, read as the reverse complement.
ATGGCAAAATACCATTGACCTAAGTGAAAAAAATTACACATGCAGAACAGCAATCCACACACAGTAAGACCACATGAAAACAAAAAGATCCATAGATGTTTGCATAATATGAAGGAAAAGGGAATAAATAAATATGTAGATATTTGCATGATACAAGAGAAGTTCTTGCATACAACCAGTAGTGATAATGATGATATGCTATGAATTAAAGATTATGACTAATTCAGTGAGAAAATATAATTAATAAATCTAAAAGGCAGTAAGAAAGTGAGAAAAGGAAACATTGGGGCTGAGGTTTGGCTCAGTTGGTAGCGTGCTTTCTCTGTGCACTCTGAGGCCCTGGGTTCCATCCCCAGCATCACAAAAACAGGAGAAGGACCTGGTAGCTCACTCCTAAAAAACAATCTCAAAGCAATCAGCCATCAAAAACCCTATGAATAGCAGAGAAACACTGACATAGCGCCAAACATGCACAGTGTCAAGAGAATGTTTCATTCTATTGTATAAAGGGTCTCTATGAGTCCTACACCTGCAGCCTTAGCCCTGTGGCATCCAATCCCAGCAGATCTCAGAAGCTAAGCAGGGTCAGGCCTGGTTAGTACTTGGATGGGAGACCACCTGGGAATACCAGGTACTGTAGGCTTGGGAGACAGACCCAGCAACCCACTCCCAAAAATCAATTGCCATTGAAAACCCTATGAACAACAGAGAAGCACTGACAATAGTGTTTCACCTGTTGTACACAAGGTCACTATGAGTCAGATACCAACTGGACAGCACCTAACAACAAGGAGCCCTACATGACTCGACAGCAATAACAACAAATTGGAGAAGTAAATCTGATTATACAAATATAAACACATTAAATATTCTTGTTGGAGATTGTCATAACATGCAAAATTATTTTTAAAACCAATTTTGTAGGGATAGCTATATGAAGTATATTTTAAGTCAAAAATATCATTAAGAATAAAAGTAAAACTAAATAATGATAAGATGTTTTAAAATATCAACTCTGCAGAACAATACAATAATTCTAACCTAGTATAAACTGAATAACATAGTTTCTGAATATAAAAAGTAAAAATTCATAGCACAAGCAGGAGAAATTGACAAATCAATAATAGATTTTGACACATCTCATTTATTATAAATCATTAGGAATATAAGATGTAGACACAGAAACTAATAGAGGCTCCATCATACTCAAATACAAAAGTGTATCCCAGAATTGTAGGACACACAGTTTTCCCAGCTTATATAAATGATTTCTCATTCTTTTAAGTCTGCTACATTGATGTAGGCCAAACCTGACAAAATATTAAAACCATCAGTTTGAAGAAATTCAAATACATTAATGCAGTGAAGATTTAATGAAAAATATCCATGTGGAAAGAGAAAAAAAGAGCCATTTTTGCCCTGTTCCTTTTCCTTCAAGGTATTTGCTGATTCCTCTCTGGAAGCCAAAATGCTTGATTGGCAAGCTAAACTTTCAGCAGTCCTAAGGGACTACAAAGGCAAACAATAAGAGTTCTGAGGTATGCATGGATTAAAAGAAATCTCTAGTAAACATCTCATACTTTCAGCTGGAACTCCTGAAATGCTATCAGGCAGGCAACAGAATCAACCAAAAGTAGACTGAAGTTCCATTTGTAATTTCTTTCTGGCAAACAATAAAACATCCAGAGACTCAAATTATCCCCATGACTTTTCATATGCAATATTCATCATCTCTAAAAAGTATCTATACTATCAGACACAACAACAAATGATCAAATATCAAGATGAAAAAAAGTACAAAAAAGTTTACAGTTCATCTAGATATTAGTGTTCTCAGAAGCAAACAAAATATATATTTCATCTACTAAGGACAAAAGATATGTTATAAACTGTCAACTGATAACTGGAAACTACAAAAAAGTATCAAATATACATATGTAAACTTCAAATAATGTTTAATGAACATAATTAAAGGCAGTTTAGAAACAGCTAAAGAGAGAACCAATGAACTGGAAAATAGGTCATGAGACATTAAGCAAAATGAATCTTGAAAAGAAGTGATAAATATATGAAAAGCAACATTGGAGTTATAAAGAATAGAGCCAAAATTTCTATTCTGACAAAATTTGAGCCCCAGGAGGAGAAAATAAAGTGAATTAAACAGAAACAGTATCTGGAAACATAATGATCAAGAATGATAAAATTCAGTAAGGCATAAATATCAGAAATTCAACAAAAAGTTACAAAGAGAAAGCAAGGGGAAATATATATATATATATTTATATACATATACTGTTGGAAGTTGTTACCTTCAAAAAAGAATAAGAAAAATGAAAACTGTATTGTCAACAGGAGAAGAAATTCAGAAGTCAAAATATTGGTATTTATAATTTCAATTTCCCAGTAGATAGTAGTGAATGCAAACCAAGTGAAAATGTTTAGCAAAACAGGGATGTTTTCCAAGAAACAGAAACTGAGGAAAATAAATCATCAAACTAAGGAAATCACTAAAAATGCATCTTTGGGCAGAAGAAAAGTGATCTATGGGAACCATAAAGATATAGGAAGAAATTAAGAGTTAAAAAAAGGCAAAAATGTGAGTACATCAAAATAAAGATCATGTTTCCTTTTAGAAATACATTTATAACACATACACACACACACACACACATATTAAATAGTCTTTAAAGCAAGAAGGATTTCCAGAAAAAGGCACATATATGTATATAAATTACATATAAAATAAAATTCTATAATATGTAGTATACATAAAATTCATTAAGGTATAGATTTAAGAAGTTTGAACATATATAATGCTCAATAGAAACAAAAGTATGATGTTTCTAGAAATAAATCTAATAAAAAATGTGAGTTATGTTTACAGAGAAATTTATAAAGCATTAGTTAAAGTCATCAGAGAATTAAATGACCTAGAAAATGTAATATATTCAAGGATTGGATGACTCAGTATTATAATGATACTTTTCCCTTATGTTAATCTATGTAGTCAACTATATTTCCAATCAAGTGATTTCAGATCAAAATTATAATTTGAAGTCATTACAAGGGGTGTGAAAAACTCAGGCTCCAATATATATAGAAAAAGAAATATCTATGAATAGCCAACATAATCTGAAGGAGTATAGCAATGTAAGAACATTTGACTTACAAGATCACAAATTGATTATACCTTTAAATGATAACATTATGTGTTGATGACAAGATGGACATATTAACCACCAATAGATAGCCTGAAAACAAGTCTATTTATTTATGGTAGAATAGGTATTACAGAACCCATGGGAAGCAGGGAAATGAGAAACAAAATTTGGTAAATGATACCTGGATATTCAGTTCCCTATGTGGGGAACAAACATGAAATTGGACCACTACCTCATACAATCCATATAAATTCTTTTCAAATAAAACAGTGCAGATGTTTGAGGTAAAATTCTGGAAGACAGAGAAAGGAAAATTTCTTAAACTGAAAAGAAAGATTTCTTTAAAAAGGAAAATAGGGAAATGTTGATAAATTTGACAATTTTAGAGCTTCTCTTCATCAAAAAACATGATATGATGAAATTATGAGTCAAAAATATGAAGCTATTTGCAACACAATAGTATCACAAATATACAAACAACACTTACGCATGAATAAGAAAATGAAAATACATATACTAAAGCCATATACAATAGCATTTAACATCCCCCACTTCATGTGTGGGCTGGGATTTAGCTCAGTTGGTAGATCACTGCTCTGCAGTCTCTGAGGTCCTGAGTTCCATTCCTAGAACTGCAAAAATGGGAGAAGGACATGGCAACCCACTCCCAAGGCAATCCCAAAACAATCTGCCATTGAAAACCCTATGAGGGTCTATATGAGTCGGACATGACTCAAAGGCACCTAACAACAACAAACAACAACACCGCATGTGTAGGAAACAATGAAGAACATCTAAAACCATCACTCTGGTTGATATCTCACAACTATTTTATAATATTTGTTGATGACTATTTATTTAACAATTGAAAATTTTCAAGAAGAGTTTGGACATCCTTCAATACTGACTCTAAGTAACCATAACAGACTGCTGATAATTTCCTAGAAATGATACATTGGCCCCACAGCCTGCCAAGAATATTTCATAATATTAAGAACTGATCAACTTTGACCAGCCCTAGTCCTTTTGTAATTTTATTTAGCATATTCTTAGCAGAAGGCTCAAATTTGCTAACCCTTCAGAAGGGTGTTGGGATGTTGAACAATTATTCATGAAATACCATGGATTTTTAATGAAATTCATCTACAAAGAATGACAGCTCTCTCTGCATGGAGTTGACTCTAACAGGGCACTTCAGAACCCAGACCCATGGGATATTGCACATTCCCTTAGGAAATGGATATGTGAGTTGAGTTCTATGAGCTACAGAGAATTTACTTTGCATCAATCTCTTAATAGTAAACATGACTTAATTTTTCAATTTTGTATTATATTAAAACTCAGATGAAAAAGAAAAGATCTTTTCTATACTGATGTTTCTTCATATGACATTTGTAGAGGGCTTCATGTGAAGGAAAGGCAGAGTGAGGGAACCCTTGATAAAGTGGTATGACTATATACCTCTCTTGTTCCCCAGAATACATTCTTTATGCCTGTTGCTACCTGAAGTTCTCATCCCATACTTAATACCTCTAGTAGTAAAGTGACAATCATCCCTTAGAGTGAAGGCATTCATAATGTCCTTTCTCGATAGAAGGAAATCGCACAGTGAGTCAAATGGGCAGAAGAGCAAAGATTCTTTTGTCTCAAATCATCTGAACTCATAAGAGCAGCATGGAAACATAGGATATCTGCATGGGGAAGAAGCTGGGACAGAACAAAGAAACAGGAGAGGACAGGTTTATTAGTGCTTAGAAGGCAAATTTCACCTACCTTATTATTTTATGGCTTTCTGACATCTCATAAAGATCCTTATGAATTCTACAACCCCCAAGGGAAACTGCTATAGCTACAAAATGGTACTGCAGTGCAGAGGAGAAGGAAATATACTATTGTCTTTAACAAAAACCTGTGGAAGGACTGCCAATGTGCAGGATTTTGATGGAAGGATAAGAGGAGTGAGTAGTATTTTCTCAAATCATATTTATTTAACTGTCCCATGGGGAATACTTTTTTCTTTTAGGTCAGCATATCTCCCTAAAATGTCCAATCTATTGTTTGCCCATTTGAAACTTACGTAGAAAACAAGAAAGAAAATTAGTCAAACTGAATATATAATTTTCTACCTTGAGCACGTTTTCTTTTCCTCAATAATTTAAATATGTGGAAAATCAAATAAACAAAGAAATTGACGATAAACCAAATGTCTAACACACAATCAGATTAAGTCATCCTAACATGGCAGCTACTCACTGTAACTAGTTGCTGAGCACTTGATACATGTTTGGTTCTACTGCAGAATTAGATTTTTACTGACTTTTATTTTACTTTTTACATAGATATGCTTTTATTTTTCAGCACTTAAGAAGATAAATCTATTTGTTCTTTTCGGTTAAATTTTTTTATTAATTGGTATTTCAATTGTACATATTTAAAGGGTGAGGTTTTGCTGTTAGGTGCCATGGAATCCGACACATGGTAACCCTATATATACAAGGGACAAAACACTATCCGACACTGTGCCATGCCCAGGACTATGTCAGTGCTTCTCTGCTGTTCATAGGGTTTTCAATGGCTAATTGTGTTTTAGGGATGGGGCTGCCAGGTCCTTCTCCCAAGCCCACAGCATCTGGTGTTCCCAGGTGGTCTCCCACTCAAGTACTAACCAGGCCCGACCTTGCTTAGCTTCCAAGATCTGACAGGATGGGATGCTAGAGTGGTATGGCAGCAGGCATTTATAGGATGGCAGAGTGATAATTCAGTTCATACATAAAGTGTACAATAGATTTTTTAATTTAATATGATTTAAATCTGAAAGATAAAGCAGAATCTTATTTGAAAGAGTTAATGTATGTTAAGAATAACTTGAACTGAGTTGAACTATGAATCAACTTTTCAGTTTTCAATTTTATGAAACAGGTTGAGTATTTTTTAAGAAAATTAGCATCCAAATTGAGATGTAAATTAGTACACAATGAATTTCAAAGACTTTATTCAAAAAAGCAAATGCATAGTATCTCATTAATAGTTTTTAAATTGACCAGGCATTGTGGCATATGCCTATAATCCCAGCACTCATGAGGCTGAGGCAGGAAAACCATGAGTTTAAGGCCAGTATGTACTACATACCAAGTTCTAGGCCAACCTGGGTTACACAGGGAGACTCTGTTTTAAAAAACAAAAACAAAACAAAAAATAATTAAATTTTAAATTGATTACATATGGAAATGACAATGTTTTTGACCTCTTGGAAGAAGTAAGTTATTAAAAATAACTCCACTTTCTACATTTACCTTTTGTATTGTGAATATAAGAAAAGCTTGAATGACATTTGTGTCCCACATTCTATTTCTGTTAGACAGAAGTCCTACGAAGCACATGGTAATGTGAAACATGCAGAAAATTTGAAACCAAGTCACATTCAAGAATGGGCTCCCTCAGTTTCTACCTGTATGACCATAAGCAATTCAATTAATCTCTCTATGCTTTTATGTAAATTGAATTAGCAATGTTAAATTTATAAGATTATTATAAAGCTTAAATAAAATATCTTATGAATAAACCTTTAGAAATCTAAATACTCTGCAGATACTGGCTATCTCTAGACATTTTTATATTTAAGCAAGTGTACATTTGAATTGTAAGCTAAATGAAAGCTTAGACATAATCAGTTTTGTGTTTAATCACTGTAAATATGAAGGTTGGCCCTGAGCTATAAAACTGCGTGCCCAGGAAGTCTCCGGAGTCCCAAGAGATGATTTTGCAGCAGAGGTCCAAAGTGCTGATTTCTAAGATAGAAGTCTGTTTCTTTAACATTTTTGGCTGTTTTTAACAGTCGGAAGCTATTTTCTGCAATGCACTCTAATAAATTTGTACTTTTAATTAATGATCTGGGCAGGAAAACAAAAAGCACAGTAGGGTATAAGACAATGGCAGGCTTGGGTTGGGTACCAGATGGAATCAGGCCCCGTTTCCTTCTCTGATCAGGCAGAGAAAGAGAACTAGATATGCAATGAATAAAATTAAATAGTGGCTTCCTTCATCAAATTTAACAGATTAATCTGCACAGAAGAGTGGGTTGGTAAAATGTTTGTGTGGAATAGAAATTTTTGAGACAAATATACAAGGTTGTTCTATATATGAAGGCAGAATTAACCCTGAAAATAATTTGTGGGCAGACTAGATATGAACAGAAACCCTCACTTGAAAACAATTTTTTTAAAAAAAAACAGCTCCATTGTATATTTTAGTCCTTTCATTAAGAGTTATATTGTTTTGATTAGTCAATGTATGCCAACTAATGGACTTCAGAGGCCCCCTTTTCACTGCAAAGTCCCAATTAAAAAAAAAAACTGGTTGAAATATTTTACTTAAAGTAGCTTCCTAACTAAATACTTTCTACCATAATCCTTGAGCCTTGTCTGAAGTCTAAACTGTAGACTAAAATTGCTATGCTGACAGAAAAGCAAATTGCCCTTTTTGGCTTACACATGATCTTATGATATGAGCTTCTCCTTTCCAAGAATTAACTCTTTCCTTATCAACTGTTAAATTCCCAACCAATAATTCTTCTAAAGTTATGACCTTGTCTATTTTTTTAATGTTTCTGAGGTACAAGTAGAGTTGAATTACAAGCTCTTGGCAAACAAATTCCTTGCTTTTTTGGTAGCGTTACAGACATAATTTTCAGCAACCACTCACTTCTACTTTCCTAGAACAACATAAACTATTTGGACAGCCAGAGGCTAACCCCCTATAACTTTCTCTGCTTTCCTTTGGGTCATCAATCCCTGGATGAATTACATTAGTATGTATTTTTTGCCTTGCATACATTCCTGTCTGATGACATTATTAATATGGATTCTACGTAAGGCACAGTATGGATAGTCACTGACTTTTGGATGCTAAGGCCGTTTTGTACACCATCAACAATGTAACAAAAATGAAGAGGCCTCATAAAATGTGGAAAATTAAAATGTTTACTATTTAAAGTGTAATTTCAAAAGAAAATATTAAACTTCTGGAGAGAACTTAACATTTTAGTAATTATTTTAAATCTTAAGAATAATGCTAATCATTAACACTTTCAGGACATCATATCAAGTTCCAAAGGTGAATCACCTTTGTTTCTAGCAACAATCTTACCATATAAGTAGTATTATTATATCAACATTGCAGGCTTTCTGAGATTTCAAGAGATGAAGTGAATTTAAAAACTCACATGATTTGTGCTTGGGAAGATACATTCTTCAGTCACCCATGGGCCCAGGATGACAAAGGTTTGATTTTTACATGTGCTTCTTCAATATTAGACTTGGGGAAGGGAGCATTGTGATCCTGTATTGGATTTTCAAGCTTCCATCTTAAAATCTTACATATCACTGTACTAATATTTTCTTGGTCAAAGCAAATTACATGACCCTGTGCCACTTCAAAAGAAAATGCAATTCTTCCATGGGCCCAGAATGAGAACTGGAACCATTATGAACAGCCCTCATGACACCCCATAAGTATCAGATATTTCATTTAAATGATTTTATTCCAGTCTAGAGTTATATGAACACAATCTGTGTCATATGCTTTATGTTTAAGTTTCCCTACATCTACTTATTAATTCCTATAGTCTAATTATGGTTATGTTGTATATTTTCAAACTGCAGGGATATACATCCCTAAGAAAATATGGTGCATTGACGTATAATAAACACTTGCAAATTTTTATCTTTCTCACTCACTAATTAAACCAGAGACTTGGAGCTGCTTATAATAATCAGATTGTGTTACTTTTCTTCCTATATGTCCCTCCAAGTTATTCTTCATAATAAGTATTCTTCATAAAGTAGCAGTTTTGGGTAAGTTAACTCCTGCTTTACCTAAATCATAAATATAATTTTTAAAATGGAGAATTTCTGTCCCTGATCTTGGTTTCCTTACTCTGTGCTTCCATATATGGGCAGTAAATGAAGAATAAGCTTCTATTTTTTTCTTTAGAGTCATGAGCCACCTTTCTTGGAATTATTACATAAGCAGCATAGAAAAATATGTGAACAAAGTTAAATGGTAGTGTTCACTTAGTCATGATATATTAATTCATCTGAATAGCTTCAGACTTTTCTATTTTTTTGGTGAATTTAATTATTTTTGTTCTGTTCTGTTTTGTCTTGTTTTGTTTTGTTTTGTTTTGTGATACTGGGGATTGAACCCAGGGCCTTGTGCTTGCATGCTTTGCAAGTGCTGTAACTCAGAGTTACATCCCCAGCCCATCTTTTTCTTTTTTTACTTTGTGAGATAGTATTTTGTTAAATTATGCAGACTGCCTCTGGTCTCAAACTTTTGATCCGCCTGTCTCTGCCTCCCAAGTCATTGGGATTACATGTGTGCACCACTGCAGTCAGCAAATTTAAGTCATTTTTAAAGTATTTTCCTGTTCTATGACATTCAAAATATTTCCCATTCTACAGTGTTTGGATGACATTACAAAAGCCCTCTTCCCATTTTCATTCCATAATCAAATTCTAAAATATTTTAAATATCCTATATATTTTCTCCATTTTATTGAAACCTGAGAGAATATGAACTTCACATGAAGGCAATGACTAAAATGGTTGTATAATAAATAATTGAGAATAAATACAAAAGCTTTATAGTGAAAAACATCATTCATTTATGTAGTAAAACACTAAAAACAGCTTTTTTTGTGGTGTCTAAGTATAATTTTAAAAATTCAAAAGGAAAAGTGAAATGTTAAGGAGAACCAATATTATCTCTTCTAAATATTCATTCTCCCAATGTTTGTTAGTATTTATTCTAGCTTCATGAAAATTACTTTTTCTTATGATAAAATGTGACTTAGTGCCTCACTAAATTTTTATTGTTATATGCCACACATAGAACTCTTCTACCTAGAAGTGATTTAAGAGGTGATGTGACCCTCATCAGGTTTTAAAGATAAAGCTTATGTTTTAGTTACAATTTAAAATGCAGTAAATTGTTTCACTACTCTAAAAACATGATTTAAAACTACTTGAGATGCCAAAAAAAATGTTGATGGTATATAGATAAGTTATTCCAGAATACAATCATTTTAATATTTACTTTTGTCTTTTTTATCACAAGAGATTATGAAAATTTAATTGACATGATTTTACTTTCACTACCTGCTCCTAATAAAAGTCTACACAAAAGTCTGCACAAATTTTTAACAAAAAAATCTAAGCATACAATAAGTAGATATACGAATGCTCTGAAATTTTGAAACATTTTATTCCTTTGATTACATTCTACCATTCATCATGACATATATTAACATATTAATTTAAAATAACAAGGTGGTATATGTTAAGCCAAGTTTCCAATGTTACCATAATGTTCATAGCTGTCTTCATGTTTATCTATTTTTCTTTTATCTCCCTTCACCTGAAAGGCCGGGAGCAGTAATGGCCCTCTAGAGATGTTTTCTTGAGGCTCAGAGAGCATCCATGACATTTCATTAAGGCACATGAGTAAAAATGAGTAAAGAGGCAAGTTCTTCATAATGCCAACAAATCATTTTGGGACTGGGACCCGCAGCACTATTTTAAAATATAAAAACTGAACATACTCAACAAAATGCTTCCATCAAAACGTTTCTTTTAATGTGGTCTATTCTCTCCTGCAGGTGAAATGTTTTCCAAATGAATAAGCACTGCTATCAGACAACAGTATCCATTCATTACTCTGAGGCAGGCAGGGTGCTGAGAAGTAGGCATCCACATTCTCTCATGTAGACATCATGTCAAGCCTAAAAATAAGGTATTTTTTTGCCACAACTTAAGATATAACAAAACTAGGCTTAGGAAAATAAAGAAACAGGCCCAAGCTTAAACTTATGAAAGTTCTAAATAATTATAATATTTCTTCCATTTTACCAAAGCTCTAAATAACTATAATATTTCTTCCATTTACTACGAGTACATAAACCAAGAACATTTTTTTTCCTGTGGAGAATTGAGGGGTCTTTGAAACCTAAATAATTTAACTTTTTCTCACTGAATTAACTGGCATTTTTTCCCCAGACTTCATTTACTCATATTTTTGTTCATGACTAAGTCATCATTTACAAAGGTGAGGACAGAAAGGCCATGCAGGGTTTAAGGAAATATTCTGAAGAACATTGCAGATGGGGCCATACATTATACCTTCCAGAGCTGAAAGAGACTTTGCTTTAGTAATCCAAGATTTCCTATGCCTACTATTAGTTCAAAAGTATCCCTCAAATGCTGAGTAAATGTCTTAGAATTTCCACATTAGAATCATAGCTGCCTCATGACCCCCAGGTATGTTAACAGTTATTCTCTTGAAAGTAAACTTCTAAGATGCTACCTGACAGATGGTTAGTTCTATCTATGTCTTTGGATAAGACTCCTAGAACCCTGTGAAAAACAATGTCAGACTCTGTAAACCCAAAATGTAATACTCTTTTGGAACTTGAATAATTCTTTGTAAGGAGAAATTGGGAGGAAATTGGCAAAAACCCCAAAACAGGGAAAACAGCTAAATCTAGGGAAAATGAAGGTAACTTGGTTGGATATTTGTACAAAACCCTTCACAAATCCCTGAACCTGATTGGTCAATTGGACTCAAAGCTGATTCGCTCAGGCCATTCCATGAGCAAGCTATATAAGGAACTGCACTGCACCAGCTCTATCCTTTTTTTCGCCTGGATCTTCCACCACCACCAAGGAAAGACACCGTTTTTGCCCAGGCCACCGATGAGGAAACAGCTCTCTCTGCTCTCTCGCCTGGAACTTCGATGTGAAAGAATACTCTCCCATGGTGACCATCAACAAGGAAAGAACCCGCTCTCTGTCTGATGACCAATGAAGCAAGAACCCTCTCCTAGTGAGCACTGAGACCACCAACACGGGTGTTTGCCCCTGGAAAACAAAAGTGCCTGAGGCTTTTCTTTTCTCCCATCTCCGCCAGCATCCTGAGGGCTACAAGAGTCTGCACCCCTCACCCAAGGGTCCCTAGTGAATTGTGTTTAGTATCTGTGTGTGTGGCAGCACTGCCTGTCTGAACATCCAGGCCAGACTGGGTGGTGCGCACCCCACAATTCTTCCTGATGTTTCATCAGGTAAATTATTAAGGAAAAATTATATTTCATAAGCAACCTTTATTACACTCAGGACATGAGTTTATATTTTTGAGTACTTATATAATTCCAAAGAAATTAAAACCTATACTTAAGGAATATAGAGTTAAGTAATTTCTAGGGATCATATGTAAGGAAGAGTTAATATTTTTTTAATAGGAAGTATATTATCTTTATAGCATATTTCCTTTTTGGCTGTTTTTTCATTTGGGTTAGTTTGTTTTTGAGAAAAGTTCTCACTATGTTGCCTAGGCTGGTCTTGAACTCGTAGGCTCAAGTAATCCTTCTTCCCCAGTCCCCATAGTAGTTGGGACTACAAACACACACCATTGCACCTAACTCTGACATTCCATATTTGGAGGACTCAAGATATTGTACACACCGAGAAGCCTAACAGAAATAAAAACAAAATTTTACCCTCTGCAAGAAAAGACATGGAGGCCATACCTTTCAGAGATTTCCCAGAAAGCCAATGAGTAACTGATATTCTGCAGTCCATATTTGTTTGTATGTAAGATAGATTGACAAGTAAGCATATTATTTCCATTTGAAAGTTAACTTGTTCATTTCAGATTGCTCTGACAGTCAAGACATCCCTAATTTAAAGTCAGGAAAAGTGTGTGTCAGGGCTATATTCTTTCACTGTACCTTTTCAATCTCTATGCTGAGCAAATAATCCAAGAAGCTGGATTTTATGAAGAAGAACATGGCATCAGCATTAGAGGAAGACTCATTCACAATCTGCATTATGCAGATGACACAACTCTGCTTCCTTAAACTGAAGATTTGAAATATTTACTTATAAAAATCAAAGAAGACAGCCTTCAGGATTGCCCCTCAACATCAACAAAACAAAAATCCTTACAACTAGGTCAGTAAGCAACTTCATGATAAATGGAGAAAGGATTGAAGTTGTCCACGATTTTGCTTTACTTGGTCCTAAAATCAACAGCCATGGAAATAGCAGTCAAGAAATCAAAAGACACTGCATTGGGAAAAGTTGTCACAAAAGACCTGTTAAAATGTTGAAAAGTAAAGATGTCACATTATAGATGAAAGCATGCCTGATTCATGCCATGGTATTTCCAGGTGTGTCAAATGGTTGTGAAAGCTGGATGTTGAATAAGCAAGACAGGAGAAGAATTGATGCTTTTGAGTTATGGTCCTGGAGATGAACATTGAATATACCACAAAAGGCCAAAAGAACTAACAGATCTATCCTAGAAGTACAGCTAGATTGCTCCTTGGAAACACGGATGGCTAAACTGCATCTTACATCTTTTGCACATATTGTCACTAAGGACCAATCCCTGGAAAAAGGCATCATGTTTGGGAGAATGGTGAGTCAACAAAAAATGAAGCTCCTCAATTGGATGGATTAACACAGTGTCTGCAACAATTAGGCTTAAACATAAAGATCATATTCCTGGCACAGAGATGGGCAGCATTCTGTTGTACATAGGGGCACTATGAGTCAACCCAACTCAAGGGCACCTAACAACAACAATTGGGAGTTGAATAGATAGATTAGTACATAGGTAGATAGATAGATAGATAGATAGATAGATAGATAGGTAGATAGGTAGGTAGATAGAAAAAGATCCCTGTTAAAATTCTAAGAGAAATTCATTAAAAGTAATCTTCAGGATGTAGAAATGATGAAAGCACATGCAAAATTTAATTTACAATGTTGTCAGAATAACATTAGTTAATATCTTTCAGATTTATCAGATTATTAGATGTGGAAATTCCTAGAGGAAAAGGTTGGGCACAGCCATACACCTCTCTGGAGCTGACTTCTGCCTTAAGCCATTGGAATTTCAAGAGATTCAACTGAAATTAGCATTGTTACAAAATATAGACTAGAGCAAGTCAATTAATTCAGATAGTAACAGAACACCATAAAGGTAGGGCTTTATAAAAACGATACTTATTGGTTTACTTGATTTTTCCTTGCATTTTGAAAATGAGATTTTGTAAGAAAAAAAGTATAATAGGAAAATCTCAACTGCTGTTTAGCAAATATTTTCTATAGCCCTTTTTTCCTATCTATATTGCCTAATAATTATCTCACTGTGCCTCTATAAATTGAGTATTATTGGGTAACAACAATACGTACCCTTTAGTGTTTAAAAGGGGATCATCAAAGAAATCTCCACGTATAAGTGCATTTCAAATTTGCAAACATAAAGACATTCACCCAGCTCAATGATAAAAATCCAGATTCCAAGTCTCCTCCCTTATAAATATTCTAATCTAGTGGGTCTTAGATGGACAGTAACAATCCATAATGTTACTATTAAAGATGCACCCTTGGTGTTTTTTGCAGATACAAACATTTTGAGAAACACTACTTTCCAACAATCTGCCCTGTGCAAGTAATAGCAGATAGATTTAAGGGACAGTCAAGGTAAGTTAAAAGAAAATGTATGTATTTTTCTGTTTTAGTAGACAAATTCATCATCTTGTAAGCAAAAGAACAAGAAACATACTTTTGTTGAATTGTGCATGAATACAAGATAATGGTACTTTTCAGCTTGTGGTAACATAGCAATTGCAGCAATGCAGAGATGACCAATTCATTCATTAAAAGTGACTTCTGACTAACTAAAATAAGCACAACATATGTGGAGCCAGTATAAGTATTCAACATAACAACAGATTGAAAGAAGTGATGCAAAGGAGTGCAATAAATTGTTGCTCCCTTCCTGGGATATGAATCATTTAAAGGGAAATATATATATAGAACATATAACATATAAATATTTACATGTACTAGCAGATAAAATTAAAGTTTTTACACAGAGTAGTAATTTTACGACTAGACTATTTAGTTAGTGAATCAACTTTTTAAAATGAGTATAAGCCCAATGTAGGAAGGAACTGTGACAGTAGAGCCTCTTGAAGTAGCACTGATCTTCACTCTGAAACAGAGGCAGGTCTGTATGTTGAAGGGGAGAAGATTATGTAGGATAACAGACACAGCATGGTTCCCAGAGCCTAGGGAGGAGACCAACATGTTTGGACTGTGTTTATGTAATTTCAGAAAGTCTTAATAGCTTTTGCCTTAAGAGAGATCTCTGGCAGAACTATGCAGGGTTTCCATGGCATTACGTATAATCTTAGATTGTGTACTCATTCATTCATTTACTTAAGTAATAATTATTTATAGATAACATTTTGATATT
Source organism: Pedetes capensis (assembly GCA_007922755.1). Lineage (NCBI taxonomy): Eukaryota > Metazoa > Chordata > Mammalia > Rodentia > Pedetidae > Pedetes > Pedetes capensis. The sequence goes on along the minus strand of VMDO01009552.1, from coordinate 45,953 downwards.
AATCATTTTATGTAAACTATTAGAAATCATTACTATATTATTTTCCCTGAATTCTATCTTTAGTCATATTTACTTCTTTCTTTATAAAGACGGGTGGGAAATAAGTCATACTAATGAAATTATTTTGTAAACAGATCATTTGTCTTCTCACTGTATCTTTTCTACTACATTGTGATTTCAAAGTCTGAATTAAAACTAAATAAAATGTAAAAGGCCAGTCAAGAAAATCCAGAAGTGCAAAATGTATAATTGTCTTTATACTGGACACTGGTCCCAAAAAAATAAAAGAGGGTGGGGAATATTATTTAAACACTAATGGAGCCACATTTAGCAAATAAATGTCTTTAATAGTCTGACTCAAACTTATGGCTTTATCATTTCCTTCACTGAGGTTGTATGATCACTAAAATTAAAAAAAGAAAAATGAAACATTCTTGCTTACCTCCATGAAGCATGAATAGACTCTTCAGTCTAGTTTGCTTTTCCTCATTACACTCATCTTCACTTTAATTGCGAACGGTTGTATTTCTTGTTTTAAGCTCATGCACTTGAAAAGCATTAGTTTCAGTTACAATTCAAGTGTAGACAATGGCTGATGGGCTCTGTATGATAATGGATACTCCCTAAGATTTCAGAATTATATATCCTTCATGGAGACAAACAGGATATTTTTCATCAGTAGCATTGCTATTAGACTTCAGAGGATCAAAGTATATGATAGTTATTATCTGATAGATGGTACCTAACCCTTTACAGAAAAAAAGTCACTGTAAGTGGTAGATGATCTTTTCCATCATGTCTTCTGAGCTCTTATTTTTATCACACCTTTAGACTGAGATTACAAGCATAAATACAGTGCCAGTGTTGAAACAGTCTTTTCCCATAGCCCCTCCAAATGCTACTCTTTGCAGTGTACATATTATAACTGTGGTCAATAGAATTTACTCAAGTATAAAATAAGGACAGAGAGAACAGAGTTTGTTTATGATGGCAGATAATGCAAGGAGACCTTTGGTCTGAGGCAACCTGGCTCCCAGTTCCTCCTCTGATTTCAGCTTCAGCTGGGAAGGACAGTGCCAACAAGTTCTGATTGATAGCTACTCACAACAAGCAAGCTCTACTCTGTAAATTTCTACTTCCTGCCAGGAGCTTTCTCCAACACTCTGAAGTCCACTTGCCCATATGCAAGCGCTGCCCAGAAATACTGAATTAGTACCTCCAAAAGCAGCTCCTATTAGGGCATAGAAGCCAGAGAATAAATGATCCAGCTTCCTGTCCTTGGGGTGAAAATTCCAGAAATTCAGGCAAATATTCTGTCTACTTCTCAAATAGGGCCCAGTGAAACCAAGTAAAGACTGTACACAGCCACTACCTCAATACTACATCTGCAAGTTAGCTCTTACTCCATCTCTGACTCATGCCACCTGCTCCTTCACTCCCCACTCCTGGATCATCCCTAATATAAACTACTTGTATCCATGTCCTTCTCTCATGCTCTGATTTCAAAAGAGCCCAACCTGAGATAGGTAATTTTGTTATCAACATACAACTCTTTAGAACAGGGATCAGGTAACTTTTTCTCTAGAGTGACAGATTAGAAATATTTGTGGTTCATACAGTATTTGTCTTTGCTACTCAATTCTTCTGTTTTAAAGCAGACAAAACCCAATGAATAGACATGACTGGGTTCCAATAACAAGTTATTTACAAAAACTGATGGCTGGCTTCATTTCATTTGTTGGCCCTGGATCGCTGATTCCTATGAATCTGTTCTTTCTTTCTCCATTGCATTAGAATATACTTAGTTTTCCCTGAGCTCATGTATCCAAATGAAAATACCTCATAAAATTAATGATTTTTATTAAAATTATTAGGCAAAAGTATTATAAAGTTATCAGATATTTTATATACATTTCATGTTTGATTCATTTTAATTTTATTTATGAAAAATACAAAGCTGAGGAATGCTGTGCTAGGACATGTAAGTTAAGCGCAAGATCAAATTATAATTCATGGGCTTCTTTCTGATGGGATGAAGCCATCTAATTACTTCTAAGCAATGATTATAAAATTTAATTAATGCCATAAAAGGAGAGAGGATAATCCCAATGTAAATGATTCAACTTCATGAGTACTTGTGAAAAATAGGAGAAAATAACCCAAATATGCATATGAGCTTTATTACATATCAGTCAAAAGTTTCCATAAACTTCACAAATTGATGAAAGTGTAACCAAAAGTGATGTAATAGTTGCATAATGGAAAAAGCAAATGCTGTATTACTTTGTACCCCACCAATATTTGCAGATAAAGGAAAAAAATAAATAATGCCATATGACCTTCTGAAGTTCTTTTTCTCTTTGTCCCATTATGGACAAATTCCAGAGAGTGGGTTTCAGACAGAAGACAATATGAGGCTATAAAAGCCCAGTAAACATGTAACATGAGGGAGAAATTCACCTGAGCATTTGAAAAGTACTTGTTACCAACCCGTTACCTATCCTGATTAATATAGAAGTTAAGTAACTTGATCATTGATGCAGCTGTTAGATGAAAGATCAAGTTTGTGTATAGGTCTGTAAACCACAATGCCTGATCTCTTCCCAGTGCACCTCCCTTAATATGCATAAACCTTTTCTCTATACATTATAAAACATTAAGGCTAATGCTCCCTGTGAAGGGATGTCACCATGTGAAGCGCCAAAGATGTCCTGTCTTAATTGTGTTCAAAACTCAAGAAATGGGTAACATCTGGGCAATATTGAAAAATGAACATGGATTCCAGACAAATTGTTAAGTATATAAAATTTATATTTGTTGGCCTTCCATTTTGTTATCCAGTACTGAGAATGTTGAACTTAGGGCCTCAAACATGTTATGTAAGAGCTCTACTTCTGAGCTGCATCTCAGCCCCTTTTTATTTTTTATTTTGAGACAAGGTCTCACTAAATTATGCATGCTGCCTCTGGCCTCAAACTGGTGATCCTCCTACCTCAGCCTCCTCATAGCTGGGATTACAGGCAGTTGCCACAGCACCCTGCCTTGTTTCCTATTCTTTTCCACAGTTTTACCACAGAATATCCATGGATAGGGATTTGCCCTTCTTTGGTAGCTACTTCATTTTTTATTTTTTTTCTAGTTTGTGTGTGTTTTGTGCTGAAGATTGAACCTAGGTTCTTGTGCATGCTAGGCAACCAGTCTACCACTGAGCTACACTCCCAGTCTTCCTTTCCATTCCCTTACAATAAAATGAGAATTCCCTGTTCTTTGATGGGTATCTGACCCAAGACATGATCAGTAGGACTTCTCAGAAAACCAGGAATTGTGGCTGGTCCACTGAAACCACTCATTCTATTGCCTTGAACCCATGATTTTAATATTCTAAGACTCTAGAAAAGCTGCTTTCATCCTACTACCTTAATGAAGGTTTTTAAAGAGAAATTCATAGGTAAATATGCAAAGCAGGCCAAAGAAAACACACAGGGAAAATCCTGACAATATTTGAGATCTTGGTTCCACTCCTGATACTGGATTTAACAAGATATTCCTTAACTCAGTTAGTAAATTCCTTTAGTTTCTTTCAACTAGACCAAATTTTTTTCTTTGATATTTCAATTGAACGTCCTAAAAAAGGCAAGCACAAGTGCTCAAAATTTAATTTCAACTGATGAGTCATATCTTCTAGTAAAAATAACAAGTCTCAATTAACATTATGAAAATACTTTACTAAAATAATCCTGTTGTAAGCATTGTATATGAGGACTTTTAATAGTAAATAAATCTCCGATGGTTGACTCTGAATACAGATAGTTTATATTTTTTAATCAATTATCTCTCTAATCTCTTATTCTCACAACTTCTATCAAATCAGGCTAGCCCTAGCACAGTCTGTGAATCCCACGTCTAGGATCGGAAAATACATATTTTTAATAGAAATGGAAAAAATGAGTGAAAAAATTAACTACCATAACTTGTGGTTGTTGTTAGGTGCTATTGAGTTGTGTCCGACTTTTAGCAACACTTATAGGGTTTTCAAGACTGATTGTTTTGGGATTTTCTCAGGAGTGGATTGCCATGACCTTCTCCCATTTTGCGGGGCTTGGAATCAAACGAGGGACCTCAGAGACTGCAGAGTGGCACTCTACCAACTGAGCTAAATCCCAGCCTGTCATAACTTGTTGTTGTTAGGTGCTGTCCGGTTGGTATCCTTACTCATAGCGACCCTACATACAACAGGCAATACACTATTGTCAGTGCTTCTCTGCTGCTCATAGGGTTTTCAATGGCAGATTGACTTTTGGGAGTGGGTTTCTGGGTCCGTCTCCCAAACCTACAGCACCTGGTGGTCCCAGGAGGTCTCATATCCAAGTACTACCCAGGCCTGACCTACTTAGCTTCCAAGATCTGACAGGGTGGGATACCACAGGGCTATGGCTACAGGCTATCAAAACTTACCTCCTATCAATTAGGAAAATAGGAAGAGAGTAATTTAATGTCTTGTTTTCAAAATATGATCAGTCTTCTTGGATTGCTTTTTATTTAAAAATATACAAAATTATAAAATATTCTTGCTTCTCTGAAAGTGATAAGATAAATTATTCAAGATTTTTAAATCTCTCTTTTTGTTTTCTTATAGCAGAAGGTAAATTATATTCCATGGTAATCTCAGTAGCAAGTACCAGAATTCAATAAGTCTATAGACTGGTTGATTTTGCATGATTTTTTATCTAAATAGAATAAAAGGGTTAGCTTTAAAAAGAAAAAAGTATAAATAGCTATTTAAAAATAAATCATTTAATACATTGACTGAAGCATAAAATAAATATAATATGTGGTTAGCATCAAAATTTCCTGAAACTCAGGAGGTTAATCTGAATTAATATTATATGTTGCCCCAGAAGTTTCAGCTGGCAGCCTCAGAAAATATATAGCTATATAGCCATATATCTCCGGGACTGTTACTAAAATAAAAGTTGAGTGTATCAGCATTGCTTATTGATTAAATATTCATAGTTGGAGAATTTTAGTATTAATAACTTTATTTGCAAATTTTGTTTATTGAAATTAAAGAGCTAGTTAAAATTTCTTATCTAGTCATGTATTGAATGATATTGTTTTTATTTAATCATGCTTTTTAATTCTTTTTAAAATTTGGTTCACCTAACATATAGAGGGCTGGATTTAGCTCAGTTGGTAGAGCGCTGCGCTGCAGTCTCTGAATTCCCAGCACCACAAAAATGGGAGAAGGACCTAGCAATCCACTCCCAAGGCAATCCTGAAACAGTCAGCCATTGAAAACCCTCTGAAGGTCGCTATGAGTCAGATACCGACTCGACGGCACCTAGCAACAACAACAACAACATATAGAAGCCTGCAGCCTTACCACTGTGGCATCTGATCCCATCAGAACTTGGAAGCTAAGCAGGGTTGGGCCTGATTAGTATTTGGATGGGAGACTGCCTGGGAACACCAGGCACTGTAGGCTTGGGAGAAGGGCCCAGTAACCCACTCCCAAAAAACAATCAGCCATTGAAAATCCTGTGAATAGCAGAGAAGCACAAAGTGTTTCTTCTGTTGTATGAAGGGTAACTACGAGTTAGACATCAACTCCACAGCACCTAACAACAACAACATATGGAAAAATATTTTTGCATAGCAATTTTCTGAAGGGATTCCACTTTACATCACAAGATTTTTACATTAATATATGTTCATTACAAGAAAGTTTTCTCACATTCTAAAAATTTATAAATGAACCTAAGTTTTTACTCAAATCTTGGAACCTTCATGATTAAAAAGACATTGTTTAATGTTTGATATTCAGCAAGAATTAATTTCATTGTATTAAAAATGTTTTCGGTATGGCATGTTGTGCTAAAGAGCTAGAATTTCTGATTTATAAATTCATTTTTATATTCACCTTGTGGAGAAAATTGTGGACACACTAAACTGCTTACATAAGCTTTATATGAAAGTAACTACAAAATGAAAATCAAAATCTGCAGTGCCATTTGATTGGTTAATTTATCTAAAATATGATAACTGTAAAACCAGGTAGAAGGTCATAATTATAATTTTTTCTCCATGAAATCTGTGATAGGTCTCTTCACATTTGGAAAATTCATCATTTTTACCCATTCAAATAAGGTCCAAAATAAAAAGTATCCAAGAAAGACAAACTACAATTGCAATTCCTTACTATGACTGTATATGTAAGATTGTACATGTCTTATTTCAAAGAGGAGAGAGAATAATTCCTTTCCTTACTCTAAACATCCAGAAGAGTGGTCCTATTAATTCAAGGTCTCTTACCCTTTCAAAGGAAATCATCTAAAATTTTATGTGGCCATTTAAATGATTGCTTTGGGAAATTTATATGGTAGTCATGGGAACAAGTAAAGAAGTCAAGGCAACGTTGATCATTTTAATGGTGTGCAAGTGATCCATCCAATTTGTAAATACCTTGGCCACCTCTTCTAGGTCATGAATGATCAGAAAAGGCATTTATGTTGAATTAATGAAATAAAATACAAGCTCATTAATAGCTAGAATCTCCTAACTTTTTTTAATTGGTTAGGTTCATTGCAAAAATTATATGTGAGCTTTTGAAAGAGAAACAATAAAATACCTTCTTCACAGGGTATTTGCATATTTTATAAAATAATTTCTCTTTGTTGACTCAGAACTAGTTCTTTTGTTTTTTGTTTTCTAACATTATGAGTATTTAACACTTCTTTAGAAAATATAGTTCTCTGATTTCGTCAATATTCATCTGCCTAGAAGATATGAAAAAGTGTCACTGTAGCTGTTTTATATTTTAGCCCTATTAAAACTTGAACTTAATTCCTCATATGTAGTATGTACTATGAAGATCATGTCCACCACCTTGGTTTATAGGGAGGACTAAGTGGGTTTGTATAATTGAAGTCCCTAGTATAAAGTAAGAACAAAATAAATGCTGACAGTCGTCTTACTTTATGATCATGGTCCAGATTTTCTAGACCTCTTCCATACGCAAAGCCCTAAATTCAGGTATTTTCTTATACATTTTTCTAACCAGTTTCTACCCCAGCCAGTCTAATGCTGCATGACTTTTGGTTAAGAACAAAAAGCAACCATGTTTGCTTCCAGAAAAAGCATAAACATTTTTATGGAACAAACATGTATACACATTTGGAGACATATTGAGGCACAAAAATCCTTGAATGCAATACACTTTCCTTGTCTACTTTGAGTTATTGTCACAATTGATCAAAGGAAAGCTGAAAAGTGGGGAGGCCTCATGATGCCAAGTACTTGGCTGCCATGTTATAACTCTTCCCCACCACTTCCTATAAAGAGCTGACCATTGGAAGAGCATCCTCAGCAATCTCCTGGTCTGCATGATGGGGTTACTCACGGCTTTACCAGTGTTGAACTACTTAATGTTGTGGTTTGCCAATAGGGTAAAAACAAGGTGTCAGCTGCTGGGGTTTGCAGCAAGGTTCTCTGGAAAACCATTGTAGAATCTCCCAGATGTTGCCTGACAAAGGTACCTTCTGTCTTTGGAGATGTAATTCTCATGTGATGGCATTAAGTGTGGCACAGACATTATTTCTTTAGTGCAGCAATTCAAAGCTTTAACTTGGGAACTGACTCCAAAACCTTCACTGGATATCAGAGTCAAAGGAATCTCTGCAACCAGTTACAGCTGCAGCCAGTCCCTCTAACTAAACCCAAGCTGTGTCAGTTCTTTGTACAGCAAATACAAGACATTTAGGAAAAAGTAGAAATATAGTTTCTTAGTTCTTTGTTTCTCTCCCTGTGTTGTCTCTCTATGACATACTTTTTCTTTCTCTCCCTGTGTTATCTCTCTGTGATACATTTCTAAAATCAAGCCAACAAACAAAATTACTCACTTTATTTTCCATTCACTCTAGTCAAGAGATGTATCATAGCATTTCATGTGGACCATGTGACTTATAATGCTTAGTGAGGTCCTAAAAAATGTGATTCATCAGAGTGGGAATAGTTATTGCACCTTGAGGTTTCCTCTTTCTTTGCTGCTGGGACTCTTTCATCACCATGCAGACTGGTCCAGACTGGTCTCCTTGAGAATGGTGGGCCATGGAAAGCAAAGTGTCATCCCTATTATACAGCTTAGGCTGCAGACATGGGAGTGAAACTTTCCTACATCATCCAGCCCCAAATAAGACATGCAGATCACAACTTCCCAAATGACCCACATAATTGTAGGAAAATAGTTGCTATCTTCATACAGTTCTCAATGGCTAATTATTTCAGGAGTGGGCTGCCATGTCCTTCTCCCTAGTCTGTCTTTGTCTTAAAACTCAACTAAAACCTGTCCACCATGGGCAACCCTTCTGGTATCTGAAATACCAGTGGCACAGTTTTCAGCATCACAGTAATATGCAAGCCCCCACAGTAGGACAAACTGACAAGATTCATTAACAACCTATGTTATGCAGATGACACCACTCTCCTTACTGAAAGTGAAGAGGATTTGAAACATTTACTGATGAAGATCTAAGAACACAGTCTTCAATATGGATTATACATCAACATCAACAAAACAAAAATCCTTATAACTGGGTCAGTAAAGAACTTCATGATCAATGGAGAAAAGATTGAGATTGTCCAAGATTTTGCTCTACTTGTTTCTATAGTAAACACTCAAGAAGCAGCAGTTAAGAAACCAAAAGACATATTGCACTGGCAAAAACTAATGCAAATGAAAAGTAAAGATATAACATTGAAGATGAAGATGCTCTCAACTCATGCCATGGTATTTTCAGGTGCATCAAATGCTTGTGAAAGCTGGACTTTGAATAAGTGAGACAGGAGAAGAACTGATGCATTTGAATTATACTGCTGAAGACAAACATTTAATACACCATGGACTGCCTCCCGAAAAAAACCCAACAGATCTGTCCTGGAAGTACAAACAGTGCTCCTTGGAAGTAAAGACAGTTAGCCTTCATCTTATATATTTTGGACATGTAATAAGGAAAGACCAAACCCTGGAGAAGGACCTCATGTTTGAGAGAGTGGTGGGTCAATGAAAAAAAGGAAGACACTGAAAGAGATGGATTGACACAGTGCCTACAACAACAGGCTTAAAAATAAAAAGATCATGTACCTGTATAGTGTTTAGGAATGTTTTCTTCCTTTGTACATTGTTATATACATTGTTATGAGTCAGACCTGACTGGATAACACCTAACAACAACAACAACGACAACAACAAATTGCTGTTTTTAGCCCCCAACATTTGAGGTAGTTTGTTATGCACCACAGCAAGCTGAAATTTTCTCTCCTTTACTTCTCATAATGTAGAGATTCAGAATAAGATTTTTTAATAACTGTTCCTGATAAAGAAAGACCTTTCAAAGCAGCACAATTTATTGTTTTGTCATTTTCCCCAAAAAATATTATAGAGTTTCTTCTATCTTAGTGAATAAGTCAAATAGGTCATGGGTTATGTAGAAGCACATATGTAGCTTAGAATGTCCTTGCACATGTGTCTCTAACATAAATATTTCTTATATTTGTTAGTACCATAAGTTTTAGAGTGAGGAGTTGGGGTGATGTACTGTATTTGTTTTCATCTTACTTTGGGAAGTACTTCCCTAGAAAAAGTATTTTTCCTTCAAATAGGAATAACTTGATCTGGATTTTGTTCCTATGTCCACAGACATAGTCACGTGGGCAATGATGTGGCCAAGAGTAATTCTGTGCTATAACAGCTTCACTTATGTTTTACTTTAAAAACTGCAACAAATGGGTCACAGAAGAAATCTGGTTACCTTCTCATGAGGAGGAAGAAGGACCGGGAGAGTGGTCTGCACAGTGTGTCTGCTGGTTTTGCTACTGGATTTTGCTGGTCAACAGTACAGCAAAAAGTCAAAGGACAAAGAATGGGCAATGTGTTATTTATGGTTGTCCTCACTATGCCAGGCTTAGCCTTGCCTTTCTGTTCATACTCATTGATCCACACTGATCCCTGAGTTATTATATGAGATTGTGTAGGTTTGGCACAACAATCTGCTTGATTCTCCAAGATGCTATAAAAATTCACCAGCCACATGGCAGGTGACTCATTGCTCTTTATATTATCCAACAGATATGGACGAAAATTAGAAAATTGAGGAATTTGGCCTTTCCTCTGTCCCAAAACATTGATTTATTTAGTAAGTCTAATCTGAAGACATTCACTTTTGAATGAAGAAATTACAAAGAGTTTATCACAAACAAATTTTTAAAAGCAGCCTCATCAACCAAAAGTTTATGACTGAAAGTCAAGTAATGAGCAACAGCAGTATTGATTTCTTCCTATACAAACTCCTTTGAATCACTAATTCATTAAAGAACCATTTAGACTAATAAGGTCCACAAATTTCATGGTCTTGGATTTTCAAGGAAAAAGTGTGAATGATGATTTTAAAATATTCTGATGTTGTGATGGATGTCACTTCAAGTAACTTCAAGTAAAAATAATGATTATAGGAATAGGAGTCAGTATGGATCAACTGACGTGCAAGATTAGGAAGGTTTTTTTAACTCACCTATACTTGTGTGTATATAATACATATTTTATATAACATATTATCTATTTCTAACATTCTGTCTATTGCAGAGGAATTGAGGGGATATTTTGTTTGTTTACAAGGTTATTTGTCTTGAAAAATATTTTTTCCATGAAATAGATAAAGGCAACTAGATAGAATTTACTTCTATCTCCACAGACTCAAAAGCCAAATGACATTTTAGGTAAAGACAAACATGAGTTTCTAAAAGTCAACACAAATCTTTTCTTTAAACCCTCGCCTTCTATCCTTCCAGCTAGAAAAACAAGTTAGTGCTTTTGAATTCATTTTCCTTTGTCTCACCTTAATCTTTATCAAAAAGTGTTATTCACTAATTTCTCTCTCATCCTCACCTTTCCTTTTACTCTATTATGACCCACACTGGGATCTTTGTGTAACCAGATTTCAAGCTGCTTCTTCAAAGTTGAAATATTTCCACCTAACACACAAATGTTTAAAATAATAATAGTCACTGACATTTTTTCAGTAAAATAGAACTACTCAAACAATACTGATGATAACATAGCATCAAGTATTTTTACCAATCAGTAGCCGTAATAGTGGTCATTCAAAATTAGACTGTTCATATACTCTGATTCATTAATGTCTTTCTAAGGCATTTAAGCTAAAGATAATTACTAAAGGATAAGAATAATTGGCAAGCCATATGAATATTATAAGTTCCTAACCTTTGCAACATTCTTTATTAAATTAAATGTACATATATATACATATACATGCACATATATATATATATATATATATATATATATATATATATATATATGAGGCATGATCAAAAACTATGATAAGGTTTCAAATTTTTAAAAAGTTATTACAGTAAAAGACACATTGCCATTACCCTCTCCAAAAAAGTACTCCCCCAGCTTTGAACACACTTATCTTATTGTTTTTGCCACTTCTGAAGTAGTTCTAAAAGTCTTCTTTCATGAGTGTCTTCAGTTTCATCCTCCATCATGACAACACTCTGTGTCACACATCACTTCTTGCATGAAAACTTCTGTCAAATAAAAACATTACAGAGTGTCCTTATCCACCTTATTCACCAGATCTGGCACTGTCCAACTTCTGGCTCTTCTGCAAAGTCACAAGGAACCAAACTTGGAGAATGTGATGAATTCTCAGGTACACAAGGACTGAAATACAAGTCTGAAGACTACACACCATGGACATTGTATATAATATGAGGTTAAAATAAAAATAAGACTTCAGTACAGCACCTCCACTCTGTTTGCATTTACATCTTTGTCAAATTTTGTATATATGTCTTCAAGAAGAGGAAGCAAAATGGGAATGTGAATCAGAAAAGACTAGTAAGATTTTGAGATGTGAGTTCTTTTAAAAGTTTCCTGCTCAGTTGGTAGAGGGCTTTTATCCCCAGCACTGCAAAAACAGGAGGAAGACTAGAAGAATATGGCAATCTGCTCCTGAAGCAATCCTGAAACAATCAGCCATTGAAAACCCTAGGAAGGGCACTATGGGTTAGAACTGACTGGATGGCACTTAACAACATCAACTCATTGTTCTCATATTTGAATATCAGTTGAAAAAACTTATCTACTTCTACTAATGTTTTGTTACTTTGATTCAGATAAAAGTAGCTAGTAGAAAGCTCAGTTCATAAGTTTTCCTGATGAATAAATCCAACTTTATGTTTTCATATCCACAATTAAATTCTCTCTGGGACCCCATTCTCCTGGATGTCAGCCAGTCCTAGGTATTCCATACTTCTTTGAGGAAGCCCATGCTTGTTTACCTTCACTCTTCAGTCCTAGATCATTACTCCCTCCCTCTTTGTGCTTGATTATTTGGGATCTTCAGTCAGCTGCTCTTTTCTAGGTTTCCATGCCACTCTCTTCCACTCTCATTTGGACTGTTAATAAACGTCTGGTTCTTTTATCTTCAGGTGCAAAGGATCATTCTGAGCCAATATGGGGCTGTCAAAACTCTGGAATTCTCCTGCTTGTCCACCTTAGTAGAAATCCCTAAATAGTTCTTTTGCTTTTGGTTATAATGTCCTGCATAAAATTCTAACATGTTGATTCTTTCACCACCCAGTTTCATTTTGAAATTTTTAGGTGGTTGCCTGATGTCCAGGTTCCCATTCTCACAGGACATTTGATCATCCTTCCTACGCAGATTTGGACTGTGTGGAAAAATGGAGTAGGAGGGTTGCAACAAAATATTAAAAACTGATAACTCTAAATAAAGGTTATATCTTTCCTAATTGTACTACTTTTGTAGCTCTTCTATCCTAAAGTTGTCCAAAATAAATTGTTAGGGAAGCAAGAAACAGTGGAAGAGCTGATTTGGGGGGCAAATACAAACAAGTATCTTTCAAGGAATTTTGGTATGAGAGAGGAGAGAATTAGAATAATCAATAAGAGAAAAGAGAAACATTAAATTTATTCCTTTTTATGCTAAATAGGAGTATTTATACACATATCTATAATCATTTCTATTACATCAATATTTGGAAAAAAATGCAAAAATTTCTACCCCAGAATCAAACTTCTGTTTATTATGTTCTCACATTTTTTTTCTTTTATTTAAAAAATACTCCATTAATCCAGACAATGTGGTATTGGCAAAAGTACAGACAAATACATCAAGAGAATAGAATGAAGAGCTCACAAGGAGACTCACATAAATATAGTTAGCTGATCGTTGACAAAGGGGCAGAAGAAAAACAGTGGTGGAAAAGACAATCTTTTCAGCACCCAGTGTTGGGGCACCTGGACATCCACATAAAAAACAATGAACCCAGATACAGACCCTACCTTTTTCCCCCAAATTAACTCAATTATCTATTATATATCTAAATATAAAACACAAAACTTGAATATGACATCAGAGAAAAATTAGATGACTTTGGGAATGGTTATAGCTTTTTAGATAGAACCCCAAAGACATTATCCAAGAAAGAAAGAATTGGTAAGCTAGATCTAATGAAAATTTAAAAGTTATGCCTTATTAAAGGCAGTCAAGAAGATGAGAAGACAAGCTACAGACAGAGAAAATAATTGCAGAAGACATATTGGATAAAGGACTATTATCCAAAATATACAAAAATCTCTTAAAACTCAACAATAAGAAAATTAATAACCTCATTTAAAAATGTATAAAGGTCATAAACATACACCTCACCAAAGAAAATATATAGATGAAAATAAGCATATGAAAGCACTCCCCACCTGAAATGTCATCAGGGAAGTGAAAATTAAAACAACAATGGGATCCTACTACATATCTATGAAAACTGGCCAAAATCTAGAACCCTGACAACACCAAATGCTGACAAAGACACAGAGCAACAGAAGCACTCATTCAGTGCTGGTGAAATACAAAATGGTGCAGTCACTTTGGAAGAGAGTTTGGCAGTTCCTTGCAAAACTAAATTTACCCTTACCATAAAAATCCAGAAATCTTGCTTCTTAGTATTTATTTAAATTACTTGAAAAGTTGTTTCCACACAACAATTTGCACACTGATGTTTATAACATATTTATGCATAATTGTCAAAATTTGGAAGCAACTAAGATGTGCTTCAATAAATGAGTGCACAAATAAACTGTGGTACTTCCAGACAATGTAGTATTCAGCACTAAGAGGAGATGATTATCAATTCATGAATAGGCATGGAGGAAATGTAAATGTAGACTCCTAAGTAAAAGAATCCAATCAGAAAAGGGTACAAGCTGTATAGTCCCAAGTATATGATGTTCTAGAAGAGGAAAATCTCAAGGGGTAGTAAAAAGATTAGCAGTAGACAAAGAGTAAGAGGGAGTTAGGAATAAATAGGTGGAGTACAGATTTCTAGGACATTGGACCTATTCTATATAATATTATAATGGTGGATACACAGAAGTATACATTTTTAAACCCATATAATATACAACATCTAAAGCAGGGCGCAGTGGCGCACGCCTTTAATCCCAGTGGCTCGGGAGGCAGAGGCAGGAGGATCGCAAGTTCAAGACTAGAGGTAGTCTGCGTAACTTAGCAAGACCCTGTCTCAAAAAGTAAAAAAAAAAGAGAGAAAGAAAAGGGCGGGGGTGCAGCTCAATGGTCCAGCACTTGCAAAGCATACAGGTGCGAGGCCCTGGGTTCAACCTGCAGTACTGAAAAAGAAAAAAGAAAGAAAGAAAGAAAGAAAGACACACACACACACACACACACACACACACACACACGCACGCACACACACACCATCTAGAGTGAGCCCCGATGTAAACTATGGGCTTTGGAGGATCACCATACATCCATGTAGATCACCAAATGCAACAAATGCATCTGTTTAGTGCAGGATGTTGATGGTGAGGAAGGGTTGTGTCCATGTGGGGCAGGAGCAACATGAGGACTCTGTACTTTCTGTTCCATTTTGCTGTGAACCTAAAACTACTCCCACATAAAATCTACTTAGGAAAAATAGTTCTAAAATTAGGGCAGATATAAGCTTGAGGAATGAAATAAAATCTAGTTATACTAAGTAGAAATCACTAAATATCACTTGTATTATTTTAATAAAACATCCTACATAAAACATCCTATTTTTATGAAAGATTCTATGCATCTTTTCACCTTCTTCCCCAAGAAACCTCACTTTTTCTAAAATGTGGTTTTATTTTTGCTTGTCCAATAATGTTTTATTTTCAAAAATCAGAAGGTTAAACCAGGTGCCATGGCACATGCCTATAATCCCAGCAACCCCAAACGCTGAGGCAGGAGGATCGTAAATTAGAGGCCTGAGGCAGCCTGTCTAGCTTAGGAAGATCCTGTCTCAAAATTAAAAAAAAAAAAAAAAAAAAAAGCAGGGCTGGGGTGCAACTCAGTGGTAGAGCACTTGCCACACATGTGCAAGGCCCTGGGATCGAACCCAAGTCCTACCAAAAAAAAAAAAAAGGAGATTGTTAAGAATGATATCAAAAATGTTTTCTGTATCGTTTTAGTTATCTAAGTTTCTATGACTAGGATCTTTGTTGTAGGTGAACTTATTGAACTTGTACATTAGTGACTAAAAGAATGATCCAACGTTCTTGGTATTTTCTAACACAATAAGCCTATGGTGTTTCTATCACTTTGATGGGCCAAATATTTGAAATAAAACTTCATGGTGGTAGTAGTAATATAGAAATTTGATGGAAAAAATTGCTTGAGGAAAAGTGACATGAAGTTTTATGTCAAAATGTGACTATATACACATTTACTACATGCTGAACGTATCAGTAAGAAGAGTGATTCATAGAATTACGAGGGAGACAGTATAAATAATGAAACATTCTACCGAGGTCAGGGTTGGGCTGAAGGCAGCCTTCTGATAACGTGCGGTATCCCAGTTACCTTGGCTAAGTTCATCTCGTTAAAATTGGAAACACTAGGGTTTATTTTATGCTGTGTTAGAACATGTGTGCATCTCAAAAAAGGCTCTTTGAGAAAAGTCTGCTCCTGCCTGAAGGTGTTACAGTAGCAGGCCTCCAGGGACTGGGAAAAGAAAAAACAACAACCTAACTCATGTCTAATTATTTTATCAAATGTCAGCCCTGGCACCAACATGCCCAAATTCTAAAGCAACTGGGTTTCCTTTCAATCAACAAAAGAGAACATCTACATTCAACATGCTCCCTTCAGAAAACACATGGAGACAACGGCTGTTCCAGAATGATAAAGATAAGCCAACCAGGTATTGCCTGGTATTCTCTAATTCCTACCTTTTTATCAGTTTTCATCATAAAAAAAGATAATGTATTTACCATACATTAACACTTCCAATGCCATGATAGCTTCTCAGAATTACAATGTAATACCGTATATTATCAATATTACCCATAAAATGATAACAGTGTATGTGAATCTAATCTACACCTCATTTTATAGACCTCTAAAACTGTTGAAATGGTCCAGATTAGATTCAAGAATATACAGCACCGTACCTTATCTTTCATCAGAAGAAGTGTAGAAGGAATAGTAATGTTAGGTTACTCATTGCTTTATTTGTGGTTAATACAGCATGAAAGTTTATTCTGCATTTCCCTCCCACCTCCAAGAGGCAGGGGTTTTGCTCAATTGCTGCTTTGCACTCTCTGAGGTCCTGGTTTCAACCCCCAGCACCAGAAAAATGGGAGAAGGACATGCCAATCCACTCTCGAAGCAATCCTGAAAACCCCGTGACAATCCATTAAAAACCCCGTGGACAGCAAAGAAGCACTGACATAGCACCAGGCATGTCACAGTATTAAGTAGTGTTTCATTCTGATGTACATAGGGTCGTTATGAGTTGGATTCCACAGCACCTAACAACAACCCACCTCCAATGGCAGGCAATGAATTCTTCTGAATTCAGAACTGGGACATATTGCACACTTCTAGTGATTATTGTTGTTGTTAGGTGCTGTTGAGTCGGTATCCGACTCATAGCGACCCTCATAGGGTTTTCAATGGCTGACTGTTTTGGGATTGCCTTGGGAGTGGATTGCCAGGCCCTTCTCCCATTTTTGTTGTGCTGGGGATTGAGAACTCGGGACCTTAGAGACTGCAGCGCAGCGCTCTACCAACTGAGTTAAATCCCAGCCCCCTTCTAGTGATTAGATATTCTTTATCAAATGAGAATTATTCAGCTCAACACCATTATCTCTTCACTGTGGCTGCCAGGAAGCTGAGTAATGTCTGCTGCCTACTCATTAGCCCCTCCCCTTCCTGTCTCCTGCCATTCTGTACTTGTTTTCATTTTACAAACTTTTACTTTATCCCTCAGTATTATAAAAGCATATTACATAATTATGGCAATAAGTCCCAGGCATGTTAGTTGAGTGATTACTGTGTGGTCACCCATGCCGTTAAATAAGAACATGCAGCCAAAAAGTCCAATTGAAGATCCTGAAGGAAGCTCTAAGATACAGCAAGTCAGATATCCAAACAATTTTTTGAAAGAATTGAAATTTGAAAGAAATTTTGAAAGAATTTAAGAAAAGAATAAGAAGATTTTATAAAAAACAGTTCCCCAACCACCAGGTACATAAATTGAAAAGAAATGAAATCAGTGTATCATAGAGAGACCATTTGTGTCGCAGCATGATTCGCAATAGGCATGTTATGCTATCAACCAAGATGTCAATCAATAGATGAATGGGTAAAAAAAATGTGGTATGTATACACAATGGAATATTATTTGCCATAGAAAGAATGAAACACTGTCATTTGTGGCAAAATGGATGGAACTACAAGAAAACTGTTCAAAGGTTCTTTTGGTTTTTGTTGTTGTTATTATTTTATCCTGCAGTACTGGAGGGTCAAACCCATGGCCTCATACATGCTAGGCAAATACTCTAGCGCTAAGCTGCTCCCCAAGTCCCTTTTTAATTTTTTTTATTTTGAGACAGGGTCTCACAAAGTTGCTCAAGCTGCCTCCAGCCCTGAATTCACAATCTTCTTAGCTCAGCCTCCAGAATTGCTGGGATTGCAGGTTTGAGCCAAGGCACCGAGCTTCAAAGGTTCTTAACACCAAGAAATGATCAATGTTTAAGGGCATGCAAAAGCTAATTGCCAGGATTTGATCGTTACACCGTGTACACATATATCCAATGATCACACCATACCCCATAAACATATACAATTATCATGTGTCAATAAAAATGCATAAATTTCTAAAAATATGAACTCTTAACCTAGGTCTAGAAGAGCAAGTTGAAGTTTACAAACAAATATTTGTAGTGTGTAGTGGGACAGGAATCCCAGGACACAAATCCAGGATACTTACCATCATTTTTCTATAAGCCTGTACATCTCATTTGACCCTGATATTGTCATTTCATCTGAGCAATTTTGGTCTTTGAGCCCACGAATTCATCTCATTTTGAGCATTCAGGAAAAGAATAGCTCTGATTTATTATATTTTCCTAGGTCTTCTGTCTTTTGTCTGGATATTGGCTTTTGAAATTCAACTGTCAGGCATTTGATTCTGTTCACTCTCTGCATTTTTGGTTGCATCATCCCTCCCAGAGGTAATAAATAACAGGCAGACACAATAGTGCCAGAAAAGAAAGGAAACCAGGTAGTGTAGGGCCACCATTGAGAGCCATGGGAAAATGCCATCCCTTACCTGAGAGGAACCTGGGTTGAAGGAGGAACTGATGTATTGTCTCAGGTGCCTCCTTTGCCTTCGTTTTATGAGTAAAAATGTGATACTAAGAAAGGCAGAGCAAAGCAATGCTCCCAAGATCATCCAGACCAGCGGGATTTGTGCACTCTATGTCTGCTCCCTGCCTCAGCAACATTCCAGCTCACTTAAATGCATTCCTTTAATTTGGGACACAAAACAATTGCCAGGGGAGTTTGTTAGAATATATCAAAGGTGCCTATTTCAGGCTCTACTTTTAGAGATTCAAATGCAGAAAACAGAGCCAGAAAGTTGGCTTTCTTTTTTTAAAAGTATCCCAGGTGAGGCAAACACACAGGACCCACCCTTCCAAGAACACTGAGCTAGTCTAAACTCCATAAGGGCTGAGGCTTGTATTTGTTACTCTCTTTATGCTCCTTCCCCACAGAGCACATGGTGTAGAGAAAATGTTTAACATTGAGTGGATGAGTAAACCATATTTCTAAAAATACACACCATCTTTATTTGTTTGTTTCTAGCGAAAGTACTGCCAAATTTGCTCTTCCCTGGAATATTTTGAATTGTTATCTTTGAATTGTTATGTTTCTGCATTTCTTTACAGATCAAGTGTTTTAATACAAAACCCAGATCAAGCTTCCTTGATTCAAATAGCAGCAGCCTCAACAAAATCCCAGGGAACAGAATTCAAGCAGTAAAAGGTAATGTTTTGCTTAAGTTCTCATTGTTCACCATTCAAAAATAGAAGATGTGATTCCAACCAAAACTCCAGTTTTTTTTGGGGGGGGGGTAATTTTCAATTTATTGTAGCATTAGCTTTATTTATGAGGAAAATATAGTGAGGGGTTAATTTTTCCTTCTGTAAATATGTGGCTATTAAATATTTAGGTCTACAGAATGAATTTCCCTACATTCGATGAAAAAAATATTCTAGAAAAGAGCAACTTTTTTGAAGTAGTGAAGACAAGTGAGGATACAGATTTGACATAGTCAAATTATTTTCAGTGGCTTCTGAGAAGATACCATGTGAGGGAAATTAGAAATTACCATATGTAAATAACACAATAATAAAGAAGTCTACATGCAAGTCTCTAGACATCAGGATTTTTCCAATTTTGTCATATAATTCACAGTGAGGGTAATTAGTATTTCCTCATTTCATAAAGGCTTAGTAAGAACCACAGTGTAATTAAACCCTAGCATGTTATCAGCTAGATACCCAAGTCTGCATCTCAAAACACATGGCCTCTGCCTTCCAACTCTAATTCACATAATCTGGTTATCTGGTTCTGTAAGAATTACAAAAGTCCATTTCAGTGGGGTAATTGCAGGTGAGTGATATCCAAGACTGAGAAAATGTAGATTATTAGATTTAGCAAAATGTTATAGCATGATTCATATTTGTTGATTGTGAAAATGCTTTGGGGAGATTGAATTAGCAGAAAGAAGACCTTTTAGGAGGCTCAGAGAAAAGAATCTCTCAGGAGTATAATTTTGTAATGAAATAAGTTATTTGTGGATCTAAATGAGCAGGTCTAAAAATTAATATAACAAGAAAAAAAGAGTGGTGCATAAGAGTAGA
>VMDO01009552.1:0-25554 GCA_007922755.1 Pedetes capensis | reverse complement strand
TTTCATCTTTTCTCATAAGACATGATTCATGGCCAGAGCCCAGATCATAATACTAAAACCATATTTCTTAAAAGTATTCCATTTCAGCAGGGTGCAGTGGTGCACACCTGTAATCCCAGTGAGGCAGGAGGATCACAAATTTGAGACCAGAGGCAGTCTGCATAATTTAGCGAGACCATGTCTCAAAAAGTAAAAAAAAAAAAAAAAAAAAAAGGGCCAAGGGTCCTGGGTTCAACCCTTAGTACCCAAAAAATAAATAAATAAATAAATAAATAAAGGAAAGTATTCCATTTCATTTCATGGATACATCTTCCCTTCAATTAGCTGTGAGTCTTATGCAGTGGAATCATTCTCAAATTATTTAAAATGAATTACAAGGAAGCAGCACTGGTTTTGAAGGATTGGTTGTTGGAAGAGGCATGAATTACAACCGCCATAATTGTGCTTGATATTTGTGGCAATGTAGCTTAGGTGAAAGATAATACTATAGGTTTTAGCAGTGAATACTTTGTGCCAGAAGATAATAGTAAAACAATTAGACTTAGTTGTCCAAAGCTTACCATAACCCTAACTCTTGGTCATCCACTTGGCAGTGCTCCCCAGTGACTTTCATGAAAGACTCTGACCTCACTTCCTCTCATAAATACCAGGAAAGATGCCATTTTGGACAGGAACAAAGTCCCTATGGCGAGGTGTTAATTTTGTTCTTTTGCAACACACTGTAGCTTTCTTTGTACAAAAACAATATGAAAAAGAATGAAGAGAAAATATTTATGTTGAATTAAGAGACTCCAAATGAAAAGTTTAATGTTCTTTACTGAGAGGACATAATGCAATGTGTCAGAATTGTAAGAACCATTTCATGGTGCACAAAACCAATTTTTTACTTTTCCCATAAATGTATTTTTTCATTTGATAAATGAAATAATAGGCATTTAAAAGTATGTAATGGGGGAGGGGACATGATTCCTTAATCTATATAGACAATATTTTGGAGCTTTCTTTTATACTTACAGAACTACAAAAAGGTGATTTGCGATGTCATTTTGCTCAACTCCTTCCCTGTGCATACTATCACTGTAAGATGAATCTTCTCTAAGACATGGATTGCCCTTTTATGCTGACTGCATGCGTGTGTATGCATAAAATGCCACATTTCCAATTAGGATGTGTGTACTCAGGAAGGATGACGTATCTGGGCTGTCAGACTAAAAGCCCTACAGCTCAAGCAAATTTTCCATATCACTCTGTGGGCCTGCCAAGATTATAGGACTCATCTGCTCATTTTCTTCATCTTCTAAAGAAAATTCTTATCTTTGATTCCAAAGTCATCCTCCATCTTAAGCTTGATATTGTTTTTTTAAATAGCTATAGAAACAAAGTGAATTGGTGATCTCTCTTACTAAAATTTAAACAATGCTTTGTTTTATATCAGTAAGATGCATTCCCTGTTGTTTCTGATATGGATTAGTTTCCAACAATTTAGCCTTCCTTCTTCATATAGAAAAATGTGCTGTTAACATGCTATTGAACAAGATTGCTGTCTGTGGAAGGAACTGCATGGGGGAAATTTGTATTGAAGTCTAGCCCTGGATTATATCTTCTTTGAAATTCTTAAATCATTTTGCAAGTGAAAATGTCACGGTATTCCTCTATGTTTGTGGTCTACCCATTTAGATGTTCAGAAAGTCATGTTTAAACCCTTGAAATATAAATGTTGTTTGGGAATACATGGTCTTTTGTGGGAATTTTAGAAATCCTATTTTGTTGACAACTGGAAAAATTAGTAGGATAGATGGGGAAATATTGACATCAAATTATTATGCCAGGTAAAACATAAATTATTTGACTATATGGCATTCAAAAATTACATCATTATTCAAAAGCATGATTCAGGTTTCCACTAGGTTCAACTTAACAGTATATTACATTGCAAGTCTGTATTAAGTTCTGTGGCTGAGCCAGAGGATTGGTGTGCTATTTTCTGAAAGGATAGGTGGTTCAAGCACCACAGATCCGAATGTGTCCAAGATCATCAGCAAGTACCATTCACATCTTTATTACCCTGAAAGAGGCCAATAATATTGCAGATTCAGTCCATTTTTTCTGATATTCACAGAGTAATTACCATATTTTCCAGGCTGAACAATCAATAATGCATTCTAATGCTTTCCATTTGGTTCATGATAATATTGGTTTTAATGTTCTCATCTTGCTGTTAAAGTTCCTTTTCTCTGGTTTTCTAATCAGCCCAAGTTGATCTTTTTAAATGGGAAGAGGCAATAACTAGCTAATTGACAAAGCACATTTGTTCTCTTTCAAAGCATATTACAGAGAGTGGCTCAGCCTATAGCACTTAGTTCTTCTAATGATTTGGGGGGAGAAGGGATTTTATTATTCACATGGGGTGGGGGAAATTAGGCCCGTGAAGAAGTACATTTCTCTGGACTTATTTACTCAATACAAATGTGGGTTTATCTGTAAGACTGCCTATTTGTTTTTTATTTATTTCTTAAGTTTTTACACTACCACTTTAATGCTCTTAGCTATTAAAGGCTTTCATTTTATTAGAAGTTTAATGAAATAGGATTTATAAACTCAGAAAGACTACATTTAATTTTTTTCTTTATATTCTTTCTTTGTGAGATATCCATGCTTTCTAGATGGGGTGATGGATGCACACACACAAAAAAAAGATTAAATGACTTCCCTGAGTGCATGTGAAAATTTAGCAGCTCAGTGCAAATCAGAAACCTGGATCACAGCCTTTTGCCCTAATCTTCAGGCTCTGTAGCCTCATGTTCATAAACCAACAACTTTCATAGTAAAAGAGACATAGTACAACTTGTCCTCTCAGTCCATGTCATTGATTAACATCTTTTTATTCCTCCTTGTTTTATTGTTTAATCACAATAGAAGGATGTGCAACCAAAGGTGATTTCAGTTGAACATAATTTTAAAAATTTTATAAAAGGTTTAATGCAGCATGGTATCCCAAGATAAAATCTAGTTCTTATAATCAAGGTATATATAAATATTTTACTTCTCACCACAGAAGATAAAGGAGGTATTTTGACAAAATCATTAGGGAAAATTCCAATAACGTCATGTCCTTAGTAATAATATACAATCCATTCTATGCCATTATGGAATAAACAATCAACATTACTTTGGTTTTGCAAACTAAATGGATGGAAACTGGGTTATTTCCTTCAAGGAACTTACACTTGCCTTTAAAGGATAGACCAAGAGGAAAACCGTGCAAGAGTAGGTAGGCATGGTTAATTACTAATTTCTGTTTCATAGGTTGACTCCATTTTCAGTGATAAATCAAAAGAGATGAAATATCAGTCTTGCTCCTTAGAATAATTAAAAATGTTTTCTTGAAGAATTTCAAAGTTATATTACATCTCAAAAGACAGACACAAAAGTAAATGGAAGATGGAGATATGTTCCAGGTGGGGTCTGGAGAACTAAGCTTGGGATGCTTCTGAGATAGCAGAAGATACCTTTGAGACACTTGATGCAATAAAGTCTGCATGCTCATTTGGTCATAAATTCAGCAAATATTTATAGATCCATTATTGTGGTTGTCAGAGATGCAGTAGGGAAGGAGAAGCAAAAGAAAATAAAATTTCTGTGTTATTTACGGTCCCGGCAAGAAACACAGAACTTGCCTAAATAGAGAGAGAAGAGTATAACAAAGAGATTATTGATAAAGTTGTGAGCATTTTAGAGAAATGCATAGCATCAGCTGCTTTTCTCCTCAGTGTGATAAAACGCCTAAAAAACAACTTCAGGGAGGAAGGATGTATCTTGGCCCAAGTCTCCAGAGGGTTCAGTCCACCATGGCCGGTTCATTTGACTCTGGGCCTGGGGTGAGCAGAGCATCATCATGATGAATGTATATGGTGGGGGCTGCTCACTCTTGGCAGACAGGAAGCAGTGAGAAGGAAGGAGCCAGGGACAAGTCACCCCTAGGGATCCACCTCCTAAGGTTCCCATCACCTCCCAAAATAGACCCATCAGCTGGCGGTCAAGTGCTCAAGAATGGAAGGGACCTTTCATATTCAAACTAGCATAGTAGTTCAAACACTAGCATAGAGTAGTTCAATACTTAAGACCAGCAATAATGAGAAGCAGTTAATTTCTCAACGGGAGGCAGCAGGTACTGAAACCCAAAGTAGATGCAGGAAAAGGGCTGCCTGACAAGAGATGTGACCTTTAGAAGAGGACCCCTATCAACTTGCAGTGACCAGCTAGGAATGAATCTGATGAATACATTTTTTCCTCCTGCCTCTTACCTTTGTGCTAGAAGACAGAGGGGCTGGGATTTAGCTCAGTGGGTAGAGCGCTGCACTGCAGTCTCTGAGGTCCCGAGTTCAATTTCCAGCACCGCAAAAATGGGAAAAGGATCTGGCAATCCACTCCCAAGGCAATCCTGAAACAGTCAGCCATTGAAAACCCTATGAGGGTCGCTATGAGTCAGATACCGACTTGACGGCACCTAACAACAACAACAACAGAAGACAGAAGGCAAAGAAGCCATTCAATGCAGTCAGGAAAGGACAGGCTCAGGCAAGCATTTGGTGAAGTGGAAGAAGAGGTCCAAAGGGGCAGACAAAAAATTCAGCATCGTTCTTGCTTCAGTTGGGGTCTATCAGAGAAAACAGAACCAGTGGGATAAATAGATGGACAGACACAATTGATATTTAGATAGAATTGATATTGTTATACAATTTAAATATATGAATTCATATAAATATAAAATAAATATAAAATAAATATAATTTATTTATGGTAGGCTTTCTGGCTAGAAGCGCTATAGCAGAAGCTAAAGCCAGAGTCCAAAAGTAGTATTTCTTTCTCCTTAGAGAAACTTCACTTTCCTCTTAAGGCCCCTCAGCATATTACATGAGGCCTCACCCAGATAACTGAGTATACTCTCCATTACTTAAAATCAACAAGTTATAGATGTTAGACATATCTACAAAATATCTTCATAGCAACACCTAGATTCATGCTTAATTGACAAGTTAGGTACTATAGGCTTGTCAATTTGACATGTAAAAGTAACCATCAGATATCCTATGCTTGTGGAGCATACATTTTTGTAAGGGAACACAATATATTTTTAATTTAAATATATCTTCCAGGTGGTGATCCCTGCCAAGAAGAAAAATAAAGCAGAAAATACAGTTGCTCCTTGATCTACAACTGGTTGCATCTTAATAAACCCATTGGAAATTGAAAATGTCATTTAGTCAAAAATACACTCAACACAACTAACCTACCTAACGTTATAGCTGAACCTAGCTTACATTGAATGTGCTCAGAACGCTGACATTAGTCTACGGATGAGAAATAGTACCTAACACAGAGCCTGTTTTATAATAAAATACTGAATATCTCATGTAATTTATTGATTTTTCACTGTACCCAAAGTGAAAAACAGAAGAATTATTTTGATATGCTTTCATACCTTTGTAAAGTCAAAAAATCCAAGGATGAACCATTATAAGTTGAACCATCATAAGTTTGGGACCATCTTACATAATACTATGTATGTTTAAGCAGCTGATCTTCTCATTGAGACTTGAGTGAAACCAGAGCGTGACCCCTATTGATATCAGTGGAAATTACTGATGGCAGATGGCACAAAGTTTCAGTCCACTTGTTCAGAGATGAGCAAGGAAGATACTTGTTAGTGCTTAGTCAGCAAGGAAAGAAGGAAGGAAATGAGGTTTTATAAAATATAAGGTCAGATTAGAACCCTTTAGGCAAGACAAAGATTTTGAATTATACTTTGGATTAACTTTTGAGTTGAAAAAGAATTTGATCTTTTAAGAAGTGCTTCGGTCTTTGGGTAGAGAAAAGATCATAGGCATTAGGAGATGAAGCAGCAAATGTGCAGGGCACTGTACACTCTGGTCTTAGGCTAGGACTGGGTTTGGTGCGGTGGTGGGTAGTGTCATGTATTTTCAAGATAGAGTCTTGACTTGCTTCTTAGATGTGGCACCTATAAGAGAGAAGTCAAAGATGGCTTTTATTTGATCTGAGTAACTAAGTTAAAATTATCACTTGCTGAGATATAAAAGATTAGGAGGGGATTCAGGGTTGGGAGGATGAGGATTCAGGAGTAATAATTTAGAAATGTTGAAGGGTCTATTGAACAACCACATGGAGATGTCCAGTAGGCCATAAGTTTCTGGAGGTCAGGAGAAAGGTCAGGGCTATAGATGTAAATTTGATAGTTAACAACATAAATATATTGGGAAGAGGGGCTGGTGGCAGAGCTCAGTGTGTTAGAGTTCTTACCTAGCACCACTAAAAATAATAATAATAATAGAAAGAACAGGAAAGAATAATTGATAGAGGGCTAGTTTATGATCAAGGATTAAGGGGCCTTAATGATACAGGGCAGGAAAACTTCAGAGTTTCTTAACACGAGCTGCTTACACATTTGCCTCACTTACTACTATCCTTCAAGAGAAGAAATGATGTCTTTTTCATTCTGGAGAAAACATAGAACATAGACTATGAGAGAACATGTGATGTATGACAGAACTATAGAGTACAAAGAACAGGCTTTGGCTGGATGAGTGAATGGTGAACAAATGGGAAAAACTAATGAATAGTATAATAACTTTAAGGTGTATATGATTAATTCCAGCCTAAGTAATCATTGACAGCCCCATAAAGGAGGGAAGGTGCAAATTGGAGCTTACAAAATCATGCAGCTTTCACAATTTATGATGAGGAACAATATTTTAGACAATAAAAACATGAAAGTATAGTAACTGCTCTAACATAGCTAGTACACAAGAAATAAATCAGGAAGTAGTAGGAGATAACCTTGGCCTTGAATATCTAGATAAAAATGTAGATTGTATTTAATAGGGATATTAGTAAACTTCATGTAGGAGACTTTCTTTGTAAATAACAGAAAATCCAAGTCAAGGTCAAACATTAAGAAATTTATTAGCTCATGTAACTGGAGTTCTGGCTGTAGGATGGCCTCAGGGAGGACAACTCTGAGGCCCCATCTCTGATCCTTGCTCTCCTGGCTCTGCCCTCCTCTCCGTGCAGTTTCTGTTCTCAGACTAGTAGTTAAATAGCTGCTGCTTTTGCAAGCTTTGCATCCCTGGATGACAGCATCCAAGGGAAAGAAAATGGGAAAGAAAGTGGTCTCTCTATGGTACTCTTAACATATGAGGAATAAGTTCTAATGTGTTATAGCAGAGTAGAATAACAAAAGTTTACAATGAATCATTATATATTTTATGAAGAGCTAAAAGACAGACACTGGAAGTCTCCACACATGAAGAAATGATAAGGAGGTGGAAATGTTAGTTATCCAGATTTGATCATTATATAGGAATTACTTGAATTATCACACAGTATGCCACAAGTATGTATAATTATGTGTCAATTAAAAAGAAAAAATTAAATTAAAAGAAGAGAGTTGGGAAGCAGTCCCAAGTTACCTCCAGGGAACACCCATTCACATCTCATTTGCTCAAAATAACTCACTTTGGACTTTTCTTTGCAGAACCAGTTCCAATGGTCAGCTCAGTGTCTTCGCTGACTCTGACCTGGATTCCTGAACCAATCATGACCAGGTGAGCAGAACTCCTGTGACTGAGGTAGACACCCTGGGGCTGCCCAAGGGGTAGGGGCCAGGCCAGGACTCAGCTGCCACCCGTGGAGTTGGGAGAAATATATTGAAGAGATAACTTCAGTGCCCACCTACACCAGGGAATTATGGGGGCGTGTTTTATACAGGGGAGTCACATGAACAGATAATTCTACTGAATAGTAATTGTGATTTAATGATTTGCCATTAAAGAATATTAAAACTCTCTTCTCATAAAAAATATCCCCAGAGATAGCCTTTTGGATGAATAGCTTAATTTCTAAATGTTGTTTACAAATCAATAATTGAAAGGAAATCCAAGAGGAAAATAGCTGAGAGACTTAAAAAATGGGTATATAATACAAATTCTCTATTTACATGGAAAAATTTACTCTATCTCACTAGTAGTATTTTAAACAGTGCACAAAACATTAAAAAGTGTACTTTTTCCCTTTTAAATAAGTTTTTAACAAAAAACACCCATTACTACTGAGGACTTGTGTATGTATAGAGAATAAAGGATTATAACCCTTTTGGAAAGAAATCTAGCATTATGCTTTATGAGCTTAATCAATAGTCATTGACCCTATAATTACACTTCCAACAATGTGTCTTTAAGGAAATAATCAAGAATGCAATTAAGGACCTATGTATAAAGACTTTCATAGAAGTATTCTACATAATAGCTAAAACCTGAAAAGATCATTAATAGCCAACAACAGGCAAAGGGTCAAATAAAGAATGGTCCATACAGTGGAAAATCTAGGCAGCATAAAAATGATTTACATGATTGAGGAAAATGTTAACCCTAGTAATAATTTCATAAATATATGAATTCAAATGTATACTTTTTTAAAGTTAATGAATAATCTTTTGAACAGAAGAGGGATTTTTTTAAAAGACTGATCCTTTAAAGATTCCCACTACATTTTAGCTGAATTTAATAAGAAAGACAACATTTCACCTTGCTGACATGAAAGTTGTGATTAATCTGTGAAAGGAATCACAGTAGTAGCTTTGATACAGTCTATTCCAACTTTCTACAATGTAACATACAAAAGCAGAAGCAATTAAAATAAAATAATGAATTAAAACCTCACTTGAATTATTGAACAGTAATAATATTAATTCAAACATAGTTTGTTTACCATGAGCCCCTCAGTTCTGGGTGTAAGAATACTCTAAGTGAACAAATTCATTAAAATGAGTTTGATCATTTGGAGGCTGAACTCCTGGTCTCTGAAACATTACCATAACAATTTAAAATACTCTATAGTCTTTATACTATTGAAGCTGGTCAATAGGCACATAGAGATTGATTGCATTGTTCTGTCTACTTTTGTATATATTTTGGACTTTTCATAATGAAAAGTGAAAAAAAATCACTTTAAAAGAATTAAAGTATGTCTAATTCATAATGCCAATTTTCTAGCACTTAAATTCCAAGCTTTTCTCTATCATTATACATACAACCCTCCAGTGAACAGAATTGAATACAAATTTTTATTTAAGGATAAATAGGCCAGGCACACTGGTGTATATCTGTAATCCCAGTGACTCAGGAGGAGGGAGCAGGATTGTGAGTCCCAGGCCAAAGGCAGCATGTGTAATTTAGCAAGACCTTGTCTCAAAATTAAAAATAAATAAATACATAAGGAGCTGGAGGTGTATCTCAGTGGCAGAGCAGTTGCAAAGTATGCACAAGGTCCTGGGTTCAGCCTCCCAGGACTGCAAGAGATAAATATATATAAACAAATTAATAAGAATAAATAATAATATATGTGCACAAGTATAAACTGTATGTGCCTCTTAGGCATTAAAATATTGCAGATGTTATTTTATCATCTCTGAAATGCATGAAATTTTGTACTAGAAGGACTTTCTTGCCCAGTGTGGTGGTGCACACCTAAAATCCCAGCGACTCAGGAGGCAGGAGGGTTGCAAGTTTGAGACCAGAAGCAGTGTGCATAATTTGGCAAAACCCTGTCTCAAAAAGTTAAAAAAAAAAGTGTGCTGGAGGTGCAGCTCAGTGGTACAGCACTTGCAAAGCATGCAAGCGCAAGGCCCTGGGTTCAAACCCCAGAGAAGAAGAAGAAGAAGAAGAAAAAGAAGAAGAAGAAGAAGAAGAGGAAGAGGAAGAGGAAGAGGAAGAGGAAGAGGCAGAGGCAGAGGCAGAGGCAGAGGCAGAAGCAGCAGCAGCAGCAGAAGAAGAAGAAGAAGAGGAGGAGGAGGAGGAGGAGGAGGAGAAGGAGGAGGAGGAGGAAGAGGAAGAAGAGGAAGAAGAGGAAGAAGAAGCACTTTCTTTGGATATAGAAAAATTACAACATATTTTGAGATTCACTTCTAATAACTTGGAACTTTACTTTTGGATCAATAATAATATCTGGATAAGCAAACTAATTCTTTTAGAAACTCCCTTTCTGGTTTCATTATTACATTATATGTAATGTGACAAGCTGAATTTCCACACTTCATATCCTTTAATTACTTCAAAATAATAAAAACATTTGAGAGCTACAGGAACTTTAGAATTCATCTAAACTATAAAATAATTAAGGGGAGGGACAATAACTTTTCTTCATCACAGCCCTAGTTATGGGCATCCAATAAAAATGTATTGCCTTGACTAGATTTAGTCTATTTTTATAACTCATTCTGGGTCCCTGCCCATAATTATCCTGACTAATGGATCTACTGTTCTCTAAAAAAATCCTTCTAGTGATGTTATTGTTGTGGTTGTTGTTGTTGTTGTTGTTGTTGTTAGGTGGTGTTGAGTTGGGTCTAACTCACAGTGACCCTATGTACAACAGAACAAACACTCCTCAGTATTGTTCCATGCCCAGCCCTATTGTCAGTGCCTTTATGCTATTCATAGAATTTTCAATGGTGGATTGTTTCAGGAGTGGGCTTCCAGGTTCTTCTCCCTAGCTTGCAGCACTTATTCCCAGGAAGTCTCCCATCCAAGGACTAACCAGGCTGACTGTGCTTAGCTTCCAAGACCAGGAGAGATAGGATGTCAGGGTGCTTTGGCTGCAGACTTGCTTCTCTACTATTCATAGGGTTTTTGATGGCTGATTGTTTCAGGATTGTTTCAGGAATGGGCTGCCAGGTCCTTCTCCCACCTTTGTGGTGCTGGGGATCAAACTCAGGCCTCAGAGCACACAGAGCAACCACTCTACCAACTGAGCTAGACCTCAGCTGAGGGATAAGTAGTTCATTAAATATCTTGGTATTAGTTTTCCAGGGTTGCTATTACACATCTTAAGCTAGGTGGCATGAAACAACAAAAAATTTGTTGTCTCACAGTTCTGAAGGCTTCAAGTGTGAATTTGAAACCTGTAGGGGAGAAGCTTTCTTCCCTCTCACTTGCTTCTGGTGGGGAGTGCAATCCTCTGGGTTCCTTGGTTCGCAGCTACAGCACTTCTATCTTGGCCTTCATTGTTCCATGCCCTTCTTATGTCTCTGTGTCTTTACATGGTGTTCAGTCCTTGAGTCTCTGATCAAATTTCCCTCCATTTATAAAGATACCAGTTATATTACGTAAATGTACACCCTAAGAAGAGCCTCATCTCAACTTGATTACATTTGTGAATGCTTTATTCATGAACAATGACTCAGTAACAGGGTCTGGCTGTAAAGACTTCATACACCATTTGTTGTTGTTAGGGGCTGTCAAGTTGGATCCTACTCATGGTGACCCTATGTACAACAGAATGAAACACTCCCTGACACTGTGCCATCCCCAGCACTATGTCAGTGCTTCTCTGCTATTCATAGCATTTTCAATGGCTGATTGTTTAAAGATTGTTTCAAGAGTGGGTTGTCAGGGACTTCTCCCCTTTTTGTGGTGCTGATGATTGGCCCCTGGGCCTCTGAGAGCACAGAGCAGCACTCTACCAACTGAGCTAAACCCCAGTACCACAGAGACCATTGGAGGGACATCATTCAGGCCCTAAAACAGGATAATGGGACACAGACAATAGTAGGAAATAGACTTTGATGCTTGGCCAATTTCCTATATTCTCTGTAATGACTTTTTTTTCTTTCTAAAGTAATTGAATTGAATTGCATAATAACAGACAGTAACTTCTGAGGGCTGAGGGTGTGCACATGTTCTGAGTACCATAGAGTAATAACTCCTTAAATCCTCATAATGACACTATTAGCTGGTACATTCAGCTTCATTTTTGCATTATATATCTGAGGGATAGTAGCTTTTCTAAGATGACTCAACTGGTTAATAGAGAAATCAGAGAAAATAGAGAAATCAGAGAAATAAACTTAAGCAGTATATGTCCTAACCCCATATTTTTAGATTGGATAGCACCTTCTGAGGCTGAAATCCTCACTTCAAACTTTCACCATTGTTCTTAGTTTCGCTTTTCTATTCTTTGCATATGAAAGGCCTTCAACTATTTGAAGGTAGCTATTATCATCTTACTAAATCTTCAACTACTTTTTATGTTGATATTTTCAAATGTTTCAATCTAAATGACCTTGAATTGACTAAGCAGAATATTGGAAGTATGATTGTTGGCATTACCTGGCTCTTAATTAAAATATATATAACCAAATTCTCTTGATTATCCAGCAATCATATATTTTATGTTGTCAGTTTAATAAATTTATTTTCATAGATTCCATACTAGAGGAATTAAACTTACTAGAGATTTATGACACATACTGATATTACTCTTCTATTTAATTGTTGTTGTTGTTGTTGTTAGGTGTCGAGTCAGTCTCCCACTCATAGCAACCCTACATCCAACAGGTTAAACAGTATTGTTACTACTTGTCATGAATGTTACTACTATTCATAGGGTTTTCAATGGCAGATTGTTTTTTGGGAGTGGGTTGCCAGGTCCTTCTCTCAAGCCTATAGCAGCTGATGTTCCCAGGCAGTCTCCCACCCAAGTACTAACCAGGTCCAACCCTGCTTAGATTCCAAGATCTGATGGGATTGGATGCCACAGTGGTATGACTGCAGGCACTTCATTGTTAGGCATCTCTAAATATTTTTAAGGCATTCATAGTAACTATTACTCTTCTTTTGTGATTAAAAATAAAAGGTCTTGTAAAGCACTTGTCTCACATGTGAAAGACACTGGGTTTGATCCCCAGCACAGCAATAATTAACTGATTAATTAATGAAAAGATCAAATAAATGGTTTAAAGATCCTCAGGGATTCTCTTCACATAAGATGGCCACACCCCTTCTCATATCACAGCTTTGTTCACAAGAGATTTCTGAAAGAATTTATGAAACTTTTCCTCTATTTGTAAGTAATGTATTTTTATTTCAGAATCAAATCTAATATGCTGCTTTCTATTTTTGGATCTTAAAAATAGCTCCAAAGGCTCTTAGATCTTCATTTGGATCCATGTACATGTACCTGCAATTGGATTAGATAAATTGGAACTTCATAAAAATGAGGTAAAGTTAAAACATTTCATGGTCTTGTTTCTTATTAGGAAATAATATAATTTTACATGGTACCATGGTGCCCTGGTGCTAAACAAATGCTAAAGACAACTGTAGGCTTTTATCAAAAATTTAACTTTGACATGATGCCAAGATTCTGGTTTCCAGTTAAGATGCTTTTTATTGGTGGCAGCTTTGCACTTCATGGACTAATTGCTATAATACATGATTATTGATGCAGAATTCTCCATGATTCCTTATGGTCTGATAGCCCTGCGTATTGAAAATTGAAGCCATAACATATTTAATAGTACAAATGACTAACCTGTCAGAAATGTTCACACTTAATCCTCGATAGCATCATCCGCCTGAAGTAAATGCACACTTCCCTTTCTTCCCATCCTCCACCCACACTGCTGCCTGCTTACCACTAACGTTGCTCAGTGTCAGATGCTGGCATCTGGTAAATCCAATTCTTACTGGCCCAGAGAATGCGCTAATTATATCCTACAGCTAATTAGAGGGCAGCCTCTTTGTGAGAGAACAGTTTATTTAGCTCATCAAAGAATAAGACTTGGTCTGAATCTTGATTTAAAATCAAAGGGAAATGGAAATGGGATGAAGTAGACAAAAAGATATCCTCAAAAAAACAGGAATTGTCACTAATTAAATTTCAAAAATAAATATAGACTTTGCATAACAACTGGAAGAAGGGGAATCTACACAAAAACTAGAGAAAGTAAAGAGTGTATTCACATTTCGAGAATCTTACCAAATATAAAAATATGTTATTTTAAAATCTCAAAATCATTATAATAGCTGTGACAATAACCTATTTTGAAATCTGTTTGATTCATGAGAAAGGGATGGGGAAATTTTTGTTTTATTGATGAATATTTCATAAATACCATGCATGACTTAATACATATGCTTAGGGTAAATTCTTCTGAAAAGTTAGTGTTCTATAATCTGTATTTTTCTTCATTGTTGATAGCAAATTTATTAAGGAAAAGATAAATAAGGTTCTTCATAGTACCTGGGTTTTGCCATCAGTTTGGAGGTGACATGGGCAGGGGTTAACCATTGAAATATATCAACAATACCCTGGTTCACTCACCTTTTCCCACTTTAACCTTACAAGCAAGTCTAATCATCACAAGTAGAAGATAAAGACATTTTCATGCTAATTTTCAAAATTGCTACCAATTAACCATGACTAATTAAAATGTGACGGTCCATAGCATTTTAGGTCAGTGGTTTTCCACACTGGGTGCACTTTAAAATCACCCAGGGAAGTTTTTAAAAATATATCCAATATTGTCTCTTACTTTCCACCTCCGACATTAATTTATTCAAAATTTCTGGGCCTGGCACGCAAGAACCATATTTTTTTTAAGGTTCCTGGGTAATTGTGTATGTAGAATTGAGAATAATCATACTACAAGATAGTTGGTCCAAAGATTGGGAAGTCATAAGAAAGCTTTCTTGAGTTGCTTAAGAAATAGAGAAAAGCAGAGAATAAATTAATGAAAATAGAAAATAAATTAATGAATTAGATCTATTTGGGCAATATCAAGGATAATATGTGTATCCCCACGAGCAGAATTTTATAAGGGGTGCATGGATATGTCTGAGAAACTAATGGTCGCTCTCTCTTCCAAGATTCTCCACATTCACAAAAACATGCAACTACCATGGAAGGTGCTGTTTCACAGAGAATCAAAAGCTCAGGAGAAAACTCTCTGATCCCTGAAAAATCCCTGGACTTCTGAAAGAATAAATATCCTTAGGGTTGAAAATGCTAAAATGCTAACATGCTACAAAGTGGAGCCCAAATATTACATGCATGGGGCCATGCTGCAAAGATTATATTGACAGTGTGTAAGACAGCAAAACATTCCCAAATGACAATGACCTGTCTCATTTTAAGAGAATAGATAGATGAGCTTCCTATGAAGACCTCATTATTGTCTGAATCTAACATGTTACCCTCCTGTTAGCCACATCCTACAGCTACAGTAAAAAAGGACTCACGCAATGCTTAATGTAGTGTAGCTTCCTGCACCATTTTCCAAAGAGAATCTTACAAATTTCATCTGTGTCATTTCCTTTCAATAACATTGGACCGGAGCTGCTAAAGCAGACCCCTAAATTTAAAAGTCTT
Organism: Pedetes capensis; assembly: GCA_007922755.1. NCBI lineage: Eukaryota > Metazoa > Chordata > Mammalia > Rodentia > Pedetidae > Pedetes > Pedetes capensis. Next base: position 10,332 of record VMDO01009552.1, on the reverse strand, counting down.
TTAGATTTCAGCTTCAAATTACTAAAGGGTACAGTAGCTATCTACTTCAAGGTCTTTTATAGTTTGAATTTTATTTCATTCTCTCTCTCTAGCATTCCCACTCAATGCTCCCTGATTTTCTTTGAGCCATTCTTAGATGATCGCTTTCAAATCATGCTCTTTAAATTTTCTCAATCCACCTTTCTATATTACAAATCAAAAACTGTAACTTAGGGGTTAAAATCAGCTCTGAAGCTATTTGAACTACATTCACTCAGCCTAATAAATCCTAGATTATTCTATGCTTTTTTAAAGCCCAGAATTATCAACCCATCAGGTAGTCTGAATCAAAGGATTCCTTAGAAGTTATAGCATTTTGAATTCATTGGTCTGCATAAGTAGACCAGGCTATATCAATACTTTAAAAAAATGTTAAGAATATTTCAAGATTTCTATTCATGCTGTTTTTAGTACCTTTTCAGTCAACCTTTTATTCCTGAAATTATTATTAATAGGCAAGGAGTAGACTAGATTCATATCAGTGGCACAGTAAACAGCATGGCATATGCCTCCAGCATGAGCAGGAATGAAAAACTGACAAAGATAAACAAAAGTTAAAATTCACAAGACAAAACATATTTCCATATAAATTCTTTCTCCTCAGAAATTTATTGTAGGGGACCAATAAAACAACTTCATCAAACAATGGAGTATTGCAGAAATACTAAAGATCTGGCATGTGTACCATGGTTTCTCTTGTTTCTATTTTTGTTGTACTAGCAGGTAGTGTTTTGGATTGGATACTAAAATATCTGTGACACCAAACAAACATGAAAAACTTAAACTAAGTAACAAGTAAGTGCTTGGCTTTCTGGTAACTAGACATAATTTTATTGTAGCCATTAATACTCACTAGTTGTATAAGCCGAGTGCTCATTACAGAACATTTATGCAAGCTTATTTAGGATTTACTTGAATTAGGCCACCTACATTGTAACTGATGTGTACTTATAGATTTTAAATATTATAATTTATTCTACTCCCCCTAAAGGCTACCCATTTCAACTTCTTAAATGTATATATTTCTTTGTTTACATATGGTTTATAGTTTATTCTGTATAGTTTCATATGTAGATGATGAGTGGAAAAATCCATTGGAAAAAATATAAAGCTTGAATCATCCCAAAATTATCCCTATGGAGCACAAAACCAATTATATAATGTCAAAAATTTTGTACAGAGTAAATGTTCATTAAATATTTAAAGAAAGGCAGAAGAATGAAGACTCACTCTTGCCAACATATGCAAGCTGGTTCAAAAGAACATTTTACGACTCTGTAAAATTTACCAAGAATTTCTCAAAATATATATTTTTCTCCAAAATACCATATCTTTCATCAACAACATGTCCTTCTGTGCTTTATAATTATTTAAACAATTATATCATACCACAATCTGAGACATCATGTAGCTCTGCAATTTGTCACTTCTTATAAAACGCTTGTAAATAAAACTTATCAAATGTGAATTTCATCAGAAATATAAGCCCAAGTACTAATAATACTATGAAGTAAAACAGTAATTTACATATACTAAGATAAAATTTTCAACCTTCTATAGCCTTTCGTACCCACGAGTCTACACTTTTGCAAGATGCAGCTTGCAGAAGGAGTCAAGAGCCCAGCCAGCAGACTACAATACATTATTCAATGAGCTGCAGTCTGTACCTTGAACAGTAGCACTACACATTATTTGTAACAGTGAAGGCTGGGAAACAATGATAAAGATTAAAACAGAAAAATGAAGTGAGATATAAAAACTATTAATTACAAGAGGGGGTCAAGTTAGAAGAATTACAGTTTCAGTATCTAAGATCTCACTGAAGTTCAGGTTTTGGTAATAATCAGAATCCAACCAAAAGTATATAATGTTTATACCTTTTGGGGTGGAATATATTTGCAGGTGTTTTAAACTACTGTAACCCAAGCCACTAGCAGGACCATTTTACCTAAGGGCAACTAGGTTTTGCCAGTTTCAACCTTGAAATCTTAAAATATAAATGACAATAAGAAGATAGTTTAACAGAAGTAATCTTCATTATTTGATTTTTGCAAAAAGAGCCATTCCCCATCACTCACCACATAGATTTCTGTTCATTGCTAGACAAGTACTACAAGTCATTTATCAAAAGAAGAAAAAAAAAGAAGAAGAAAGAAAAGGAAAGAGAGAGATGGCAGGGGAAAGGAGGCAGAGAGGAAGGGAGGAAGGAAGGCAAGGAGGCAGGAAGGCAGGAAGACAGGGAGGGAGGGTGGATGAGAAAGAAGGATGGAGAGAGGGAGAGAGGGAGGGAAGAAAGGAAGGAGGGAGGGAGGGAAGAAGGAAGGGACAAAGGAAGGAAGGAAGGGACAAAGGAAGGAAGGGAGGAGGCAAGGAAAGAAAGAAAGGAGGGAGGGATAAATTGAATACATGTATGTGTTATGTGTGTGATAATCTTATATTTATCTGTTAGGGCTGATATAACAAAATACCACAGACTGGGTGTCTGAGTCCTGGAAGCCAGAAAGTCCAAAATCAATGTGCTAGAAAATTCAGTGTCTGCTAAAAGCTGCTCTCTCTTTCAAAGATGGCACCTTCTTATTGCATCTTCACAAATGCAAGGGGCAAAGAAGCACTCTCAAGCCTTTTGTAATGGCTCCTTCAGGCCCAGGAAGGAGGGCTCAGGCTTAATGACCACATCACCTCCCAAAGGAACTACCCCTGACTGCCAACATATCGGGGACTACATTTCACCATGGGAATTTTAGGAAGGGGGGATAAACTTTCAAATATAAATATATATGTGTATACGACACAATACTAATTTAAAAATACTCATTCATTTAAATCAGGCAAGGACTGCCTACTAGAAATCGTGTATTTCAGAGTGGATTTCTAACTTGGACAAATAAACCACCTTTGTTTGCAGCATAAAAGAAACTATGCCTGGTTGGAACACTGCCATACCACTAAGTGATCTACTGATAACTTGCTTCTTAAAATGCTGCCATCATCAGATTCCTTCCTTTGGTAGTACTGGCCACACTTTGATGTTGAGATAACATGAACAGTTCATATGCAAGGCACAATAGAAGGAGAAATTGCTCCCTTGATTTCACCAGTAGTTATTTATGAATGTTGAACAGGGCAAAATTGTGGTTATTTGCAGATCCTCATTAATAACACCTCACACTATTTCTGCAGAGGCAAATGCTTTTTGACATCCAGTATTCTTCCTTCGCAATTATTTGAATTCTTCTCGAACAGGAGTAGAAAATAGGTCATTGTACCCATGGTTCAAAAAGCAAGACAGTTTATTTTAGAATTATGATGAGAGCCAGTAATTTCTTTGTTGGCTTTGGTCTTATAACAAACAAAATCGCTGCTCCTTCCACAATGTGAAATGTCAGAATGCTGTCACTGCTTTACAAGGTGATAATGCAAAAGATAGTCTATAGTTAAAAATCCCTTAAGAGTCCCAGACCCTATCAGTGGTATTTAGTTGAAAAGTAAACCCCATAAAACAGAAGAAACAAGGATAGATCATACTGGAAAATCATAACCACGGTGACAGCTTGGAAGGAAAGAGTAGCACAAAACTAAACTCTATTTTGATATTGGGCTTAATTTTGGTTACATGTGAGGTAATTAGATATTCATCAAATAACTGCTTATTAAAACTACGTGAAGAATATTCAACAGGGCTGCAAAAAAGTTACAGAATTGAAGTTCAGGCAACACCTTGACCCACCACACTTCTTCTCCCATTCTCCCTTCACCGTTTCTTCTCTCCCTGCCCACCACAGATCTTGTCACACGTGTTCCTCATTCTGATCATGCTGCTTTGTCAATTCTCATCTGCCTGCTTTGTGAAAGGAGACATGTCCTGAGTTCTGTCCCCCAGAACATGTCAGACAGTGATATTCAAACTGGAGTAATTTATTTACACTCTCTGTTCAAGAATTTGTACCACAGGAGGATGAAAATAAAATTTTCCCTTATTCTGAGAAGGATATTTATATATTTATACTACTTTCACCTGCAGCTATACCACTGTGACATCCAATCCCATCAGATCTCTGAAGCTAAGCAGGTTCGGGCCTGGTTAGTACTGGGATGGGAGCCCACATGGGAATACCAGGTGTCGTAGGCTTGGGAGAAGGACGGGGCAACCCACTCCCAAAAAACAATCAGCCATTGAAAACCCTATGCCTAGCAGAGAAGTACTGACAATAGTGTTCCAATGGTTATACACAGGGTCACTATGAGTTGGACACTGACTCCACAGCACCTAACAACAACAACATACTACTTATACATTTATTTCGTCATACATTTTTCCTTCCTTTTCGTTCATTTGTTCTATCTTTTCTTTTGTTTTCTTTTCTTTCTTTTCTTCTGAAAACATTCTTTTAAGGTCTTTGGAGCTGTCAGTGAAACTATATTTCTGGAAGAAACTGTCTCTGATCCTTGAACACTACCTACTAATAGGACATGGTAGCAATGCAATAAATGCTTGTTAAGCTGAACTCAATCACCTGTAATTTAGTCCACAGCTGGGTGTCATTGATGAAGAACCCTTGTCCTTGGCAATGGCTAAGAAGATTAAACAGCAAAAAATGTTTATGCTTACCAGATGGCTTTGAGAGTTATTCACCATCAACACACCATGAAATAAATCCCAGCCACAATGGTTTGGAGCGCACACATCTTTACTGTGCCCTGTGAACAATGCACTATATTTAGGTTCCCTCCGTGAACAATGCCCGACAGCATGTCTAAGCTCATCATGCTCTGGCACCTGCTCCTGTAGCTTTGATTCTGAGGACTCACATTTGAAGTAGTTGTTTGTTTTCTTTGTTCATTGGCTCAGTACATTTGCTCAATACAGCACGCATGTTAGCAGACTCCAATTTCAGTCATGCTAGGGGATCCTCCCTATTCCAGCTCATCCTTACATTGCCCAAAATTAATCTGTACAAGCCACAAACCTATATTCCAAATTAGACATCCTGCACCCATAATCATATGCATACACACACGTATGCACATGTAGTACTATCAGGGTTCTCCAGAGAAACAGATTTAACAGACATGTGCATGTGTTTGCATGCAGAGAGTGAGAGAGAAAATAATGTGTGTGTATGTGCATACGGGGGTGTGTCTGGACAGAGAGAAAACACAAAAGAGAAACAGATTTTTAAGTAATAGACCAGTGGGATTATGGAGGCAAATCCAGTATCTATAGGATAGGCTTGCTGGCTTGAGACTCAAAGAGATGCGTTCCAAGTTTAACAGCCATCCCCTGGCAGAATTCCTTCTTGCTGAGTTCACTATTTTTCAACTAAGGGATTCCACTCACTAGATGTGACCATCCACACCATGGAGAGTAATCTCATTTATATAAATTCTACTGATTTAAATGCTAATCTCTTCTTTAAAAATAACTTCACAGAAACATCTAGCATAATGTTTGACCCACAATCTGGGTACTGTGGCTCAACCACATTGACACAGAAAATTAACCATTGCATATTCCAAGAATTTGTGTTCTCCTGTATCACCTTGCGGGCTGAGGTTTAGCTCAGTTGGTAGAATGCTGCTCCCCACTCTCGGAGGACTCAGGTTTGATCCCCAGTACCACAAAAATTGGAGGAGGACATGACAATCCACTCCAGAACCAATCACAAAACAATCAGCCATTGAAAACCCTATGGGAGTCGCTATGAGTTCAATCTGACTCTCGGGCACCTAACAACAAACAAAATATTAAAAGACAAAGAAACTTAATTTTTTCCATATTATAAAATACTTACAAGGCACCATCGCACATGTCTATAATCTCAGCTAGTTGGGAGGCTAAGGCAGAAGGATCACATGTTTGAGGCTAGAGGCAGCCTGTGCAACTTCTCAAGACTGTGTCTCAAAATAAAAAAAAAATGAAACAAGCTGGGAGCACAGCTCTGTGGTAGAACTCTTGCCTAGCAAGCATGAGGTCCAGGGTTCAATCTCTCAGTCCTGCAAAATAACAATGGTAATAATAATCTACCTTCTTGTAAGGATAATCCAGTTCTTCTCTTTGTTAATCACTGATAAGATCAGTAAGAGAACAATAAATGTGTTTGGTTCCATGTCTGGAGTGTGATGAAAAGACCTTTAAACACAAACACATGAGGCTTAAAGAATTAAGTTGCTAGCATAAAGGCTGTCATACTTTATGATACATATGAGAAGAGTCTGTACTTCTTATAACATTTGTTTCTTAACTATCTGCCATAAAACTTCTTTATTATAGAGTCCATAAAGCATTTTAACCTCCTAAATTCAATTCTTAAAGTAGCCATTAAGTGCCTACAATGTACCCATTTGTAATGTTATTAATAGCAATTATGATACCAACAGTAGCCAGCAAGAAGGGGATGACAGGCAGTGAAATATTACCCTGAAGGACCCATACACAGGAATCTTCTTGGTGAAAGATCCTCTTCTTTTTACACAGCCAGAAATTAGGAAGTTTTGTATGTCTAGTTCAATTGATGAAGCATATTTTCTCTGACTGTACAAAGTCCAGGGAAAGAAAGATGTGGAAAGATTTTCCTAGAATGAATCTACATCAAATCACTGCTCAGAAATCTTTCCTAGAGCCTGTGGTCAGCAAACTGCCAAATCCAGCCTGTGGCCTGTTTTTGTACTGCCTGAGAGCTAAAAATGATGTTTGCATTCTTAAAAGGCTTTAAAAAGGAAAAGAAAAAGAAGAATATGTGACAGAGAACATTTGTGACCACAGAGCCTAAAATATTTACTATCTGGACATTTATAGAACAAGTTAACAAGTTTGCCAAACCCTGGTCTATGAGATGAAGTGTAACATCCATAAGAATGGCATTTGGGGTTTGCACACTACAAAGGCAAAGTGATAGACTAACCACGCTCCAGATGTCCCTTGTCCTGGCATGCCCTCTTTTTCCTCCTGTCACCTACATTCAGCTGTCCATCAAGGAGTAGCTCAAGCTTGCTGTCTCTGTGAAGCTTCATGTGGTCATTCAGTTCTATAGGAATTTCTTTCATGGAACTCCAGCAGGAATTAATATTTGCTGCACTCATGAGTGATCATGCCTCTTTTTATGCCCATATTTTTACCTTGCTCTGACTTCCCAGCATGACTGTAAGGTCCTCACATGATTTTCTTCTAACAGTGTCATGCGGATATCTGATGTTAGTATTGCAAATTGTGGGCTAGTGTTTAGCTCAATTGGTAGAGTGATGTTCTATGTTCTCTGAGGCCCTAGGTTAAATTCCTAACACTGCAAAAATGGGAGATGGACCTGGCAACTCACTCCCAAAACAATTCCAAAAACAAATCAGCCATTGAAAAGCCTATGAATAACAGAGAAGCACTGACATAGTGCTGGGCATGGCACAGTGTCAGGGAGTGTTTCTTTCTGTTGGACACAGGGTTGCTATGAGTCAAACTCGACTCTGTGGTACCCAACAACAACATTGTTAGTTGTAAGGACTTTTTGGGTCCTGATAGTCTAATGTCTTATTAAGCAATAACTGATGATCATTATTCATGAATAACCACTATTTCCAAGTATTATCTAACCTACACATATATTATTTTCTTCCTTTAACTCATAATATTTTAGATAGTAAGTGTAATTATTTTATTTTTACATATAAGATTGATAATATTAGTATCCTTATAGATAATACTTAGGTTAAGTAACATATCCATTTTATACCTATATTAATTCATTAGATATTTTAAGCTTTTAATATGTGCCAGGCAGTGAATAAGACAGATAGTCCCCTCCCTAATATTGTGATAGATTTTGTATTCAAGCTGCAGTGAGATTTAACCGCTACACCTTACTATTTGGTGCAATTTTTTCCTTTTATTGCACAAAGAAACACATCTTCAGTAAAAAAAAAATAGCTGTGCTCATACTATAAGACTAGAAGAGAATAGAGAATATTCAGTGTGAAGAAAGCATAAACTCTAGAGCAGAGATAGCTCTAAAGGGGCTGCAACAGTAGGGGACTGGCTAAGAATCCAGTTTTTACAATAAAAATATTTATATTGATTATGAAATTGTAGTAGAAAAAACTTTGTGAAGATTTGATTGGTGTTTAATACCTAAATCTTTCAGTCACTCAACCAGGAAGTAATTTAAGAGTTCTAGCTTCTGTAAGGAAGACAAATTTGACATTACAACATTGGATTTCACATAGGCATAGGCAACAAAAGTGAAAGCAGATAAATGGGACTACATCAAAGTTGGGAATTTCTATGCATCAGATTTGTAATATCCAATGGATTCTGGAGATTGGTTCTACAATTATATCAATGTACCACCGTCTCTCAGTTATCTGCAGGGGATTGGTTCCAGAATCCTCTCCAGATACCAAAATCCACAGATGGTCAGGTTCCTGGAATAAATGTTTTAGTATTTACATGTGCCCTCAGCATATCCTCCAATACACTTTAAATGATCTCTAGCATATTCACAGGGCTGGAATTTAGCTAAGTTGATAGAGTGCTGCTCTGAAGTCCCTGAGGTCACCAGTTCGATCCCCAGCACCACAAATAATTGGAGAAGGATGTGGCAAGTTCCTGCCAAAGTAATCCCAAAATGACCAGCCATTGAAAACCCTATGAAGGTCGCTGTGAGTTGGACATGACTCCACAGCACCTAACAACAACAACTTTACTCACAAAATCTAATACAATCTGTTATACAAATAGTTGTTGTATTAATTAGGAAATGATGACAAGAAAAAACAGTCTGTACATGTTCAGGACAGATGCAATGTTTGTCTCAAGTAGTTTTGACTTGCAGTTGGTTGAATCCAAGGATGTGGACCCCACCCATAGAAAGATGATAATATTTAGCATTACTGAGCTGTACACTTAAAGTGATTCACATAATAAATTTTATGTATCTTTTACCACAATTAAATTTTTTGAAATAAAATGAAGTTAATAGAGTTCTTCTATTCCAGCCCTGAAGGAATGTTCACCACATTAACTTAAAGTGATTATACAAAATTGCAATTACTAGCTAAACCCAAAATTCCAAAAGTAGACCACAGGCCCAAGCACCAGACCGGAAAAAAAAAAAAAAGAAAGTTAAAATCTTTTTTTTGTTTCCCACACCTGTGGAAGTGCTGGAAAGTTAATGCATTCTTCACTTAGGCAAAGAAGTTTCAGATTAAGAAAAAGTCTTTTCTATGTCTGTCTCCGACTAGGGAGTAGGACCCGTCGAGCCACTCCCGAAACAACTAGCCATTGAAAACCCTATGGATAGCAAAGAAACACTGTCAGATATAGTGCCGGAAAATGAGGCCCCCAGGTTGGAAGGCACTCAAAAGACTACTGGGGAAGAGTTGCCTCCTCAAAGTAGAGTCTACCATGATGAGGGAAATGGAGTAAAACCCCAGGGTGCTCAACGTGATGATGTGACACGACTCAAAATGAGGAGAAACAACCGTAAACATCCATTAATAATTGGAACATGGAATATACGTAGTATGAATCTAGGCAAGTCAGAAATTGTTAAAAGAGAAATGGATTGCATAAACATTGACATTCTAGGCATCAATGAGCTAAAATGGACCGGCAGAGGCCATTTTGAGTCAGACAGTCATATGGTCTACTATGCTGGGAATGATAAAGAGAAATGGGGTTGCATTCATCATCAAAAAAGACATTTCAAGATCTGTCATGAAATACAATGTTGTCAGTGATAGAATAATATCCATACGCCTACAAGGAAGGCCAGTTAATATGACTATTATTCAAATTTATACACCCACCACTAAGGCCACAAATGAAGAAAGGGAAGGATTCTGTCAGCTTTTGCAGTCTGAAATAGATCAAACATGCAATCAAGACATACTGATAATCACTGGTGACTGGAATGCAAAGGTTGGAAACAAAGAAGAAGGCCAAGTAGTTGGAAAATATGGTCTTGGTGACAGAAATGAAGCTGGAGATCGCATGATAGAATTTTGTCAGACCAGTGACCTTTTCATTGCAAATACATTTTTTCAACATCATAAACGGAGACTATACACATGGACTTCACCAGACGGAACATACAGAAATCAAATTAACTACATATGTGCAAAGAGACGATGGAAAAGCTCTGTACAAAATGTCAAAACAAGACCAGGTGCTGACTGTGGATCAGACCATCAACTTCTCATATGCAAGTTCAAACTGAAGCTGAAGAAAATTAGAACAAGTATACGAGAGCCACGGTATGACCTTGAGTATATTCCACCTGAGTTCAGAGACCACCTCAAAAATAG